>OMPJ01011219.1:5864-87630 GCA_900312935.1 Carapus acus
CCCGCCCTCCCCCCCCCCCCCCGCCTCCGTCCGTTCGTCTCTGGGTGACTGAGGCGATTCGGGTCAGAGCGTAAAAACCTGCCGCCCAGTGAGGGTTTACTGTGCTAATCTAATTAGTGTAACGGCGGAGGTGAACCGCCGATGACCTGCAGACGGAGGATGAAGGAAACCCGAGCGGAACTGTGTCAGTCGGTCAGTGGGATGAGGTCGGACGGCAGCTTGTCGACACAGTGCCATACCCTCCCACACATACACACATACACACAGACACACATACACACACACGCACGCAGTGTCTTCAATATGACAACAGAACCAAAGTCATTCGCAGTTTAAAGCCTCGCAACCAATCGGCGGAGTGCGGCACACACGAATTCCAGCGGCCTTGAGGATAAGATCAGCAACGGACACAGTGTGTGCGTGAATATGTGTGTGTATGTGTGTGTGTGTGTGTGTGTGTGCGAGACCCAGGGCACAGCTGTGCTGTGGATTTATCTTGCAAAGCTTCTTTGCAGACATCATCTATCACGTCTTTGTATGCCAGTGCAAACCTGCTGAACTGTGCGTGTGTGTGTGTGTGTGTGCGTGCGTGCGTGCGTGTGTGTGCATGTGTGTGTGTGTGTGTGTGGTGTGTGTGTGTGGGGTTCAACAGCCGGCGCTACCACCTGACTCACATGATGGTCACCTAGAGATGCTCACACTGTGGTTATGATATGAAATAAATGATCGCAGATACATAATTCATACAATACAATAAAATAATTCATACATTTGAATTAAATTCTGAGTAAGTACTACTGGCGGATGATCCCTACGATTTATTACTGCCGTCTTTATTTCTAACGTAAACATGAACCAGGCTTTCTTAATGAGTCTGACATCCTAATCCATTCTTTGGATCTGCGTGCATTTCTGATTCTTATTGCAATTACATTGGATTAAGTTGCAGCCATAGCACAAACATCATAGATTGTTTGGATCTGGCCTCTAATGGATTCGTACGGTCTCCCTTGGCGCCACCCTGCTGTTCATCCATTCCAACCCCAACCCCCCAACGCTGCCCCACATGTACCAGCACACGTGTGCGTGATTATCTCTCGCCCCTCCACCCTCACTCTAACCCTCTTTTTCCATTGTTTTGCCATTTCCCGCCTCTTCGTTGGATTCAGCTCTTTGTGACGAAAAGGGCAGCCTGTGATGTTTTGCTTGCAGGCTATTACTCTGGACATAGCTGCAATTCTTGCCAACTCAAGGACATCAACAAGCAAGCAGTGATGTACTCCTGCCAGCAGCCTTTTCTGCGTTGCGTAATCGGTCTAAAGGGCTGCAAATGAGGGCACAAGCAGAAGGTCGCTGGGTTGGCCTCCACTAACGTAACACTGACAACGCCGCTTTAGTCTTTCTGCGTCCATTAAGAAACGTCCAGGGTCAGTTAGGATCTAGAGGCACCGCATCCCTCCGCGAAGTGCCCATGAGCGAGGCACCGGCTCTCTTATTGCCTCATTGGGCACACACCGTATTAAGCAACCCAGCCCTGGTGATAAGGATGAGTCCAATGCAGTGAGGCATTCTCAGTGAGGCAGTGAGGAAAAACAAAAAAAAAATCAATCTTGGAGACATTGTGGAAGACCTGCACGCATCTGGCTTCCTAAAACACTGAGAAAATCTGCCTCGTCTGTCAAAGAAACCTGATTCCCCCCCATCAGCTCTCTCACTGTTTGCAAAATTCTCTTTCGCAGCAACATGTTCCCAGCCAACTTGGTTCAAGCTACATTCCAACAGGTAGGAAAAACGACAGCAAAACACCACCACAAAGGCAAGGACACACAACCCACGTGGGCAAATACCTCAGTGCTCCAAAAAGATTGAGTGTGTCTCTTGCTTTTCACGCCGCTCTGCCGCAGTATCGCACCCAGAGGGTCCCTGAGCTGATTCCCAGGCCCACCGTGGCTCAGCTTCTGGATGAGACCACCACGCGCAGGATCTACATCTACGGCATCCAGGACGACAACGGCACCGACATCCAGAACTTCTCCCTGGACCTCACGCCGCCGCCTGACGTCATCATGAAGACGTCGCCAGGGACCAGCGAGGGAATGAACGTTCTGGGCATCGTCATCTTCTCGGCCACAATGGGTAGGCGGGGTGGCACAAACACACACAGGCACACACACACACAAACGCAGGCTAGGAGTGTTTTCCTGGTGTTTGATTAATTGGCTGTGTTTTCTGTAGGCATCATGTTGGGTCGCATGGGGCCGAACGGCAGCGCACTGGTCAACTTCTGCCAGAGTTTGAACGAGGCTGTTCTGAAGATCGTTGCCATCGTCATCTGGTAAAATATGGACCCTATTTTTTCTTTCCCTCCTTCCTTCCCTCTTTCTTTCCTTCCCTCCCTTTTCTTTCAACCTCCTTGAGTGAGACAATCAACCTCCGTCTAACACCTCAAGTCTCCCCTGCTTATCTTAATGGCTTCCCTGTATTCTTATTCTCTTCTTTCCCTGCTGCCTCCCATCCTCTTTCCAGACGTTCATCCAGACGTTCATCAACACCTGTCAGCTCACTCGCGTACAATCGGGCGAGCATGGAGCCATGCAGCTCCTCTGCGCCACAGCTTTCAGAGACATCTCTGCTGTTTGCCAACCTCTTTTCTCCCCTTGTGCAGGTACTTTCCGTTCGGGATCGTGTTCCTGGTTGCCGGCAAGATCTTGGAGATGAACGATCCGTCCTCCATGGGGAAGAAGCTGGGATTTTATGCCATCACCGTCGTGATGGGCTTGGTGCTGCACGGCCTCTTCATCCTCCCAGCCATGTACTTCTTCATCACAAAGAAGAGCCCCATTGTTTATATCCGAGGCATCCTGCAGGCCCTGCTCATCTCACTTGCCACTTCCTCCAGGTGAGGGTCAAAGGTCAACCCCTGCAGCTGGTCTGCTCTACCACTGGTATCAGTCATGCAGTGTGCCTGCTATGTTCTAATGGCTTTCAACATCAAATCACCTGAAATTTCATTAAAATCACAAAGATTTTACTTGATTTGAAAGCAAGGTATTTGAAGGGGACACTAATGGGGTTTAAATTCATTTCATTTGAATGCCACATCATATACTCTGGTGAGCCTTGTTAACATCCACGAACAATGTTAGATCATGTTCAAATGCAAATTAATGGGAGTGAAAACACATGATTAAAAATGCAGTTAATAGCGATTAATCTCTGAAATTCCAAGATTAATAGCGATTAAATAATCCTCTAACAACCCAATCATTGTTGCAAGCCACAGTCAGGAAAAATATCTCACAGTGAGACAGATTTTCAAAAAGTTGAGCTGCGTTTGTAAGGACTGTGTCTGCAATACATCATGTCTGGATTTCGAGGCCAGATCGGTGTGAGAGCGAGTCTCTCCCCTTCAGCATAAGCGGGTGGGAGGGGACAGGACCTCATCTCTGCTCTTACAGTGCTGTGAGCAGGTACGGCCGGGGTCCATTAGCCATGTGTCAAGGCCATGCTACTGCACAAAGGTGTTATCAGGAAGATGGAACACGAAGATGCTTGTGAAAACATCGAGGGACAGAGACAAAAATCTGAAATTTCAGTGTCATCTTAAGTGGAACGACATAATCAGCTGCCACCAACAGCTAATGACACAAAAACACGCCCAGACACCCCAGTTGTGTGTTTGTCACTACAATTTAAGTGGTGAAGAGGTAGGGTTGTAATGTTGTTGATTTTCCATTGTGGTTGCCGACTTTTGTTGGAATTCTCTTGGCAAGCAAGAGCAGGTGGCAGGAAAAAATATTTCCACGTTTTGGTTGCTGCGATAAGAATAGCATTTCTTTTCTCTCCCACAGCTCTGCCACTCTGCCTATTACCTTCAAGTGCCTCCTCGAGAACAATCACATTGACAGGCGCATTATTCGCTTTGTGTTGCCCGTCGGCGCCACCATTAACATGGATGGCACAGCTCTCTACGAGGCGGTGGCGGCCATCTTTATCGCCCAGGTCAACAACTACGAGCTGGATTTCGGCCAGATCATCACCATCAGGTACGGACAATGGCAGCAAATCGATGCTACCGACTGGCAACCTTGGAGAAATTTCAGTTTTAATTGCAGAATTACTTTAGAGTATTGTGACAGGTTGAAGGAACCTGTGTGTATTCCATTCAGGATCTGATCCAATGTGAACAGGGCGTTGAAATCTGATTGGGAATGTTGTCATAACAACAACATTCGTCTGGTGGACATTTGCATGGACATCAAACTGTTTTAAAACCTTCTGGGCTTCTGTGCTGATTTCCACTAAATAAGTCAGGATGCTCTCCAGGCACGAACCAATAAACAGACAGACAGAAAGAGGGAGGGAAGGGCAGATGGATGGAAAGATGGACAAGTGGTGCTGCAGGCAGAGGATGGACAGAGCAAAACAATCAGCGATGTGGAAAGGCGGGCTCATTGAAACACACACCGTCACACACTCTCACACACAGTTCCGTCCCACAGCACACCGGGCCTGCAACCTCAGAAGTGACTCACCAGGCGCAAAGCCGCCAAAATATTAATAACATTTCATCAAATTTCTGTCTCAGCTCATCCTCACCCATGGTCCGTCAGTCAACTCGGGTTTGTCCGCTCGCTCTAAACCGCCTCACAGGTCTCTTTGGACCAAACCATCAGCTATTTGTGGAAATAAGCGGGCTTTTACTTTCACTGACCTGCTCTCTGTCTTTTTTCCCCAGCATCACCGCGACTGCGGCCAGCATTGGTGCCGCCGGCATTCCACAAGCAGGGTTGGTTACCATGGTGATCGTTCTGACCTCCGTGGGTCTGCCCACAGACGACATCTCCCTCATTATCGCTGTGGATTGGGCCTTGTGAGTACACTGGCCGTCTGTTTGTTTGTCGTTTTTGCCAGCGTTTACTTCTCTTAATGAAATGTCGCGCCAACTTGCAAAAATTGTGCTTTTTCTCACTGTCAAGGGATCGATTTAGGACAATGGTTAATGTGATGGGAGACGCGCTGGCCACTGGAATAATGGCACATGTGTGCAGAAAAGACTTTATCAAAGAGGGCGAACAGGTGAGCACAAGCCATTAATACACCATGGTAGAGTAAGGGAAGCATGTTAGGAGTGTGATTTTGATCTTTTTTGGAGTTGGGAAAGTAAAACACTGATTTTCACACGCAACAACTCCTGTGACAACTATTAGATGCTCGATTTACAAACAACAAACAACCTCCTCTCCTATCACCAGGTGCCACTCATCTGCGAGACCAAGCCCATGATCAGCATCCAGCAGATGATGAACTACCAGAACCAGAAGAACGGCTGCTACCAGCCACCCCCTGCGGGCCGGAGCCAGGAGCACCTTTCCCCACACGTGGCCCGCCTCATCCAGCTGGAGGAAGGAATCCGGCCGGCGGAGAGGGAGAAAAAGAGACAGCACCGGGACAAGGGACATCACAAGACGGAGCACAGGGACAAGGACCATTGTGCTATTGACATGAACGGGCTGGAGACCAACGTGTGAGGAGTGCCGGCCCAACGCCGGGGGAGAGAGAGAGGAACAGACGAGAGACAGGCGAGCGCAACTTTCGTTCAGTCCAACCATCAGAACACAAAGGACCTTTTGTGAGCTAAAACATTATGTACAATAATGTGTAAATGGACAATGGATAATGAGGGAAAAATTTCTGTGTAATCGCGAGATGGGAGACCAATGAGCACTCACACTTCCCCTCAACAAGATGTTAATTACTTTCATCACAATATGCGGTTATCTTTTTTGTATATTTCACTTTCTAGTTGCATTATTGGTTTGAAGCAGAGAGCCTGTAATCAGATCGGTCAAAAAAATGTGTTTTTGTTATTGAAAGCAAAATTTGACAGGGATTTGATTTTGTTTTTTCTTAATAACACAGTGTTTCCCTCTCGCCACCACCACGGACCACGCACTTATTTTGATTAGCATGTGAAAATATAGCAGAAAATGGAAAATTAGCACCATATCATCTTCCACACATTAATCCTGTGTGTGAGTGCGACTTTCGTGGCTGTCTTGTGCGGAGGATTCATCTCAGGTCACCTCTTCACCCCATTGTTTCATATCTTTGCCTTAAAGACTAAAACGACAAGTGCACAGGATCAGAGTAGGGCAAATGCAGGGAAAGTAAAAAGAGAAGATCGGAAAAAAAAAGGATAAGGGAACTTTAGACAAATGCAGACTGACAAAACTCGCACTGGTCAAACGGGAACTTAACATATGTATGAATAAATATGTATATGATATATGCATGTACACATGTATTTTATACATGAAAAAGTAAAATATAGATTTTATCACCATGTTGGCCTGCCTCAGGAGTTGCATTTCTTTGTTATCAGTCAAGACAGATTCGTCTCAAAATAACACATTGGTTTCTGTATTTCGGCCAAGCTCCCAAGAGGAAAGGAAATAGCAGGTGGCATTACATAACACAGAAGGGAGAAACATATTGATTCATACATTCGTAAAAACAACTTTACCCCAAAGGCCTCACGGAGACGCACCTCAAGACGCCAAATCACTCCAACACTGGCAGCAGAGGGCCGACCTGCTATGAGAGGTTTTACATGAAGCATCAGTTTGAATATCTGCTTTCTGTCTGATATGGGTGCAAAAAAGCAAAACAAAACAAAACAAAAAATACATGGAAATATTACTCATCTAATACTATTATCATAATTTTAGTTATTGATTCCAAATATCTGACACAAAAGAATGGATACATCCTCTCAGGTGTGTCCACTTTATTTGGTAGTGTGTACAATATATAATAGTTTATATAATTACTGTACTATACTGAATATTACAGTATGTGTAATAGGCCTATACTGTATGTGTTGTTCATGTGGTGCCCTCTTGATCAGGCATTCAAAGCTCAGAGCGGGTAGTTGCCTGTGCCATAATGGAGGCAAATTGCAGGTTGAGTGTGAATCATTAAATCATAAAAAGCTTTTGAAGTGTAGAAAAATGTCACTCAAGCTTCTCACAAACACAGCAACCACTCAGTGGCCCTGCAGTGATTGGAGTTCAGAGAGAGCCACGGCATTGGTTGCTTTATTGCCTGAGGCACTGTACGCTGAGTACTGAGAACATCTATCAAGTCGGTCATATTTCTCGTGGTGGCCGTTTCACCATCTGACCACCATCTGTCTTCAACTACCCCCTGCATCCCCTGCCTCTGTGTTCTCTGGGCTGTGCTGTGCCTTCACATCTAGCTGCGCTAGAGGACTTGTGTTGATTTTACACTCTAAATTCATATTGTAATGGATGGCATTTGACAGGGAGTACTTGGGCTCCATTTCTGATGTGATGCACACGGTGGGTTACTACTCGCGTGGATGATGGATTAGAAGTGGAGGACAAAAGCTGCGGGGCTTTGAGAGGCATGAATTGATCTTACCATTTGCGATAAATTTCCCAAGATAAGAGGTACAAACTTCAAGCTTCAATCTTACATTTGCTGGATAATCCCAGAGTACACAACATGCAGTATTTCTTCCCAGTCTCTGACTTTCTCCTTTTCCTTATTTTGTGTTTTTTGTTAGTTCCCATCCATCACTCGCATAAAATTGTTGTAATGCACAGGAAAGGTGGCCATTACACTTCTGTGGCACTTGTTGATAAAAGCCTGTGACACACGTTACAATGTTTGAGGAAACTCTCACATCCTTCAATCCTCATCAATAACCACATTTCAGTGAGGGAAAATCTCAGATGTACTTAAATCCTCTTACTGCAGTACATTTTATGTGCATCAATACAGTGTGTGGCAGTATGAAATGTGTGCACATGTACATCTGGAACACAAATGCTTCCCTTTTTCCACCATAATCCGGATATTTCTCACCCACTCAGGTTCTATTAGAAAATATCTTGGATCACTAGATCGATAAAGTGTTACCTATCAACACCAACCTATTTGTTGTCGGTGCAGGTGGTGTTAAGGCCATGTTCCACACTGTACCAATGTTCCTAAAAGGTTTGTTTTTTTCAAGGCTGGGAGTGACTGATTGCATCCCACGAGTTCAGGTCAGGCAATACACAAAACACATCAAGTGGGGACAACAGAAAGAACTCCGTGTGCAACACCAGACTACTCCTGGTGTGGCAATCGGGTAAGTATCCCATCATACTTGTGACATGTACATGCCAGTGTGGTCAGTTTCATGTGCTTTAGGGCGAGGAAAGAAATTTATCATAAACCAGTCGTGTGTTAGTCCCATTTAGAAGGCATGAAACTCAATTATACTTTTGCAAATTTTAATTACAACAAAATTAGATCATCTCCATTATTCAATCAATACAAAATTATCAAAATAGTTTTAATTTTCCGTTATACTTCGGGACATAGTTATTTCACAGATGAAAAGCTGGAATCACATTGGTTTTACAACATATTTGATAATATGTGAGCCAGTACATACAGTATATCCCCTGATTATATATATTTACTTGCTGTTGCTGTTGTAGTGTTGATGGTGGTTGAGGGCCAACAACATATCAGATGTTGTGGAAAGTGGGTTCGACAAAATCCAGTGAAAGATTAAAAAAATTAGCACGCCTGCTCGAGATTTCACACCTTGTGATTACAGCAGCATTTCTGTGTGAGGAAGCTGAAAGTGGTTTCACAGTTTAGCCCTGCCTGGTGTCACCTGGAGGTTCTGCAGCTTCAGAGCTATGCCCATGTTGCCAGACATCTTCAGCTTTCCGTTGAAGAATGCCTGAGGAGAGATTTGGAACTTCTTTCAGTCTAATTCTTTTTCTCTCTGAGGCTTTACCCAAAAAGATTTCACATTTCACGTGGATTTTATTCATTATGTATTGGCACATATCCTGCAATTTTTGTTATGTCAAGTTAAATACGAGATCTAATTGTGATAGAGACAAGCTTTCAAACATTTAAATGACAGGTTCATAGTGGTCTGTAAACTGCAACACTTAGATTGAAGGCAGCGGCTGTCTACTGCAATTCACTGAGCTACCAAGACACCATCACCTCTGATCTTGATATCCGAATTTTAATGGTCCTATTTCAGCAAGGAAAAGTGGTTAAGTGACAAGAAGTAAACACCTGAATGGAGCTGATGTTGAAAATAAAAAAAAATCCCTCACTTGACAAAGTTTTCTCATTCAGTATCACAAATACAATTATGGAGAGATTGTCGGACACAGTCTCCCCCGGGCATTTTCCCCCAAACACTCTTGATAAAGTCTCAAACTCAAAATTGAAAAACAGAGTTCCACATATCATCAGGCGATTTTCACTGGCCAACACAACATGGAGGACAGTTATTTGGTACGATTGGATATTAACAGTTGGTGAGTTTCTGTTCAACACTTGCAATTTGGCAGTAAAACTGATATAAAATCTTATGTGTGGCATGTTTTACAAACCGTTTGTGGGTTCATCTTTCCCGTCATCAAATCCAGAAGGTCTCCGTCTGCCATGGCAATGGTGCAGTCTGCCTTAACTCCTGCAAAGAGCCATGAATACGAACATTTTTTACCGTTTTGCAGAAAATATATCTCAAACACTGCTTACATTCAACATCTCCTATACATGGCAAGAATTTACTTTTGTGCTCCAAGGACAAACTGAAACAGTAGAGATAGTATGCTGTATGTTGATAGACATTGTGGGCATCCGACAGCTCAGCCTATGGAGGGAGCCCTGCAAACTAGGAGGTGGTGATGGGTGTTGGGCACAAAACACAACATTGTACTTTGAGTGGAAGGCCATTCAATTCTTCTGCTTATCACTGCTTTGCAGGCAAAGATAAAGAATGACTTCATATTCTAAGCAACTAAATAGGTTTTCAACAAACTGAATCAAACTCGATTACTTCCTGCGACACATCATCTAATTTGTTGTTGACTTGCACGGTGTTTATAAGTCTAACAACTTATAGAAAGGCCCTCTGTAAAGCCAGAGCCACCTACTACTCCACACTAATTAAGGAAAATAAAAACAACACAAGGTTCCTTTTCAGCACCTTGGCCAAGGCGACTTGGAGTCATGAATCTACCGATCCATGTATTCCTGCTGATCTTAACAGTAATGACTTTATAACCTTCTTCAATGACAAAATTCTAACAATAAGAAACAAATGTAGTGCTCTGAGCCACGCAGGCACAGTTGCGCCTGTAGGGAGATCCCTCTACATAGGCTATAAGATCTGATTGGCATCAAAGGAACCGCCTTAAGCTGGTTTAAGTCATATCTATCAGATAGACTTCAGTTTGTGCATGTTAAAAATGTGTCCTCTGAGCACACTAGGGTTAGACATGGAGTCCCACAGGGCTCTGTACTTGGATCAATTCTGTTCACCCTATACTGTATATGCTTCCTCTAGGTAGCATCATAAGGAAACACTCTATCAACTTCCATTGCTGTGCTGACGATACACAACTGTACCTATCAGTGAAACCAGAGGAAACCAACCATCTAGCTAAACTCCAGGCTTGTCTTAGGAGCATAAAAGCGTGGATGACCCGTAACTTTCTGTTGCTCAACGCAGATAAGTTATTCTTGTAGGTCCACATCACCCTAGAAACTTCTTATGTAATGATATCGCTACTCTGGATGGCTTTACCTTGGCCTCCAGCACCACCATAAAAAATGTAGGAGTCATCTTTAATCAAGAGCTGTCACTGAATGCCGATATTGAACAAATGTCAAGAAATGTCGTCGTTATGACAACATTCCCAATCAGATTTCAACACCCTGTTCACGTTGGATCAGATCCCGAAAGGAATACACACAGATTCCTTCAACCTGTCACAATACTCTAAAGGAATTCTGCAATTAAAACTGAAATTTCTCCAAGGTTGCCAGAAATGTCTTCTTTCACTTACATGACATTGCTGAGGTTAGGCACATGTTGTCACTAAAAGATGTGGAAAAGCTAATTCACGCTTTTGTTACCTCCAGGCTGGATTACAGTGATTCTTTAATCGCAGGCTGTAGCAACAAGACACAGAAGCCTCTATAGCTGGTTCAGAATGCTGCAGCACATTTACTGACAGGAACTAAGAGAAGAGACCACATCTCCCCGGTATTAGCTTCTCTGCACTGCCTGCCTATAAAATCGAGAATAAAATCTAACATCCTTCTCCTCACTTACAAGGCGCTCAATAATCAGGCACCATCGTACCTTAAAGAGCTGATTGTGCCTTATCATCCAATCAGGGCTCTGCCATCCGAAAGCGCAGGGTTATTGGTGAGTCCTTAAATCAGTACGAGTAGAAAAGGGGGCAGAGCCTTTAGCTATCAGGCTCCTGTCCGGTGGAACCATCTTCCAGCTTCAGTTCGGGGGGCGGATACCCTCACTGCTTTTAAGAGTGGCCTAAAAACTTTCCAGAGTGTTGTCTTGTGCTTTATTCACCTGTAGCCGGCAGCTAGAACACCACCAGTGATGACGGACCTCCAAACATCTGAGTCCAGCTCCTACTGCTGTGCATCCGCACACCTGTGCATCCCTACACCTGTCTGTTTCTCTCTGCCGTGCTCTCTTTCTCTCTCCCCTTCCCTCTTTCAGCCCAACCGGTCAAGGCAGTTGGCCGCCCACCCGCAGCCTGGCCTGCCTGAGGTTTCTATCCTACTGTGGAAGTTTTTCCTCGCCATTGTCGCTAATGACGGATAGGTTGGGTCTCTGTGTGTCCATCCCATAGACCTTGACTGTTCACATGCTGAGGAGCACTACCTGCTCCATTCTATAAAAAGCCTTGAGATAACTCCTGTTATGATTCGGCGCTATACAAATTAAAGAGCACTACCTGCTCCATTCTGTAGAGCGCCTCGGGATAACTCCTGTTATAATTCGGCGCTATACAAATTAAATTGATTTGACTTCACTTCACTTGTTGGAGAATCATGGCACGAGAACTCTTAGCATTACTTTACTTTATCTAGTGCTTAAAACACCTGGGCTAATGTTTCATGGACTAGGTACACAAATTGTGGCGTCCAAAATTTCCAATTGTATGCTGTAAAAAAGCCGAAACGGCATGGGGATTGTGTTTCTCATATTGTATCGATCACAATCAATCAAATGAGAACTGAACCCCATGTCATTTCTGCTTCCAAGGACATTCAAGTGCTTATGTGTCTCCCAACACATGTGTTGCAGTCTCCAGCTTTAACCTGCTAAGATCAAGATGGAGGAAATGAAAAAAGGTGATGCTTCAAACTGGTGGGTTTCTCCTAAACTGATTAGTGAGCATTGAAGGTAAAAGAGTGCATGTGTGGAAGTGTGCCTAGTAACATACTACCAGTAACTAATACTAAACTGTAAATAAGTGGTTACATCAATAGTTAGATCAAACAACTGATGTATGGAACCAAACCAAAGTGTAACCAAAGCTAATGATGGAAAATGGAGAAAGTGTTTATATAAGTCACTCGAGTGTTTACGTCAGTGGTAAAGATTTCAGCCAGTGGAAGACTTTGATGTTCATGGTAGCCTCCAGCATGGGAAAGAAGGGGAAGAAACAGAGACAGATACCAAATGAATCAGGAGGTAAAGGAGCTGCAGACAAATGTGTCTGTGTGCAAGAGAGACACAGAGAGAGAGACAGAGAAAATTTCAGATTGAAACGATTATAATGACGGCAGCAGGCTTTGTACAAGTCGTACAAAGCAAAGTTGGATTCTAATCCGCCCACACAGAATGAAAACAGCTTTCTATCTCCCACACAACACAAGACTGGTGTTCGAATCAATTAACATGTTTATCTTACTTTCGATGAACAAATAAAACAGTGTTTGTAGTGTGTACATGACATTATTGATTATTGATATTTGCTTTTTATTGTATCATTTTTATATCTCTGACGGCGTGGCAATTGAATTTTGTTGCGCTGTTACAATGACAAAGGAATTCAGTTCTTCAGCAACGTAGGTGGAGCAGCAAAATAATAATACCACATGTGAATGCAATTATGAATTGTGTTGAGAACACTTTTGTGATGCCGCTTTAACACACTTCTGTTAAGATACAAATCCCTCAGCTAAATAAAAATAGCAGCAAAATGTATCATTAGGATGGTGAATGTGGGAGGAAAAATGACAAGTTCAGCGGAAGGCCAGAATATCTGGCTTCATATGGAAAATCTTAACATTTAATTTATTGAAGCTGGCAAAACTAAGCGTAATCGTCTTGTTTGACTGAACTGTCAAACCTCTCAAATGTTCACCCAAACCATCAGCAGATACTGTGTCCGCTACCCACCTGGGTCAGTGGTGACACAACCTTTGCCGTTTTTCACATCCACTGTCCAAACCGCCGTCTTCCCACCTGGGCCTTCTTTCACGTCAAAGGCGAACACTCCACCGATCTTCTTCACCAGCTCCTCTCCTCTCTGGTATCAACAACGTCACGTCACTATACAGTACTTCACAAACTGCTGCTGATCCATCATATAAGCTATCATACATACATACATACTGTACATACATAAGCAATAGTATGTATAAAGTATGTATGAACCACATCTTCTTTTCAATACTGAAAAGAAATCTCTGTCATTTGGGGCAATTTTCTTTTCTAACTGCCCATTACTCACTTGAAGAGCCAAACAAATCACAGTAGATTGTAATTGTTATCCTGCGCCACTGAAAAGATGGCACAGGATTACAATTACAGGAAAGGTTTTCATTGTTCGGGTTATATCTGCATTGCACTTGAATGTGCTCATGTTCTCACATTTATCATTCGTCTCTGTGGACTCGTCCCTCTTGGTGAAACCGCAGCAAATCTATGTGTTCATCACCTGAATGTGCTGCCACTGTCATAAAATAATGAGCACTTTAACATAAAATGGTGGCACTACAGAAGAACTGGGAGTGAACAAAAAAAGGGGGAGGGTGGGTGAGTAACTGTTTAATCGAAGCATACCAAGGCACAAGTTAGAGAAAAGGGCAATCAGTGTCATGATGTCATAGTTGAACAAAAACATTAAGTCACCACAGAGCTAACACCATATCAAAGTAGATGGTTATTTTTGTGAGTACATTTAATTCATGCACAACTACATTACAGCCTCTTAAAAGGACGCAATTACTGATTGTGCAGTAATAGGCTTTGTCAATTAACCATCGACCATTCAACTAACTTGGCGCCGAGTGTATTTATGTGAATGCTGAGGAAAAATTTGATGAAATGAAGGAGTCCGAAGGTGTGATGACCAACGACGATCGGACTTTAAAGAATTGTGATACGGCAAAGGCATTTTATAATTTGGCGACATTCTTTGGTGCTTTATGTTGCTTTACCTCTTCTAGCTGATTTTCGATCTCTTTGAAGATGCTGAAGGTTTTAAACTCCTCCAGGCCACCCGCTGAGCTGGTGGGCAGGGCAACTGGGTCTGCTCTGTGGGAGGTGGGAGAAACTGTTGAAATGAACAATT
This sequence comes from Carapus acus, assembly GCA_900312935.1. Lineage (NCBI taxonomy): Eukaryota > Metazoa > Chordata > Actinopteri > Ophidiiformes > Carapidae > Carapus > Carapus acus. The sequence continues at coordinate 20,318 of OMPJ01011219.1, forward strand.
TAAGGCACAACACTGAAGCTAGGCCTTGAATGATGTTGCTGTAGGAGCAGTACAAAGTGGAGCCATGTGCACCAGTGATAAGTGTTTCCCTTGAGACTGGAAGTTATGGCTCTAAAACTGATAAACACCAAGAATGGGAAATGTGGGCCGATTTCACGGGGTTGCTGATAATTACCGTGAGACATACTCATGAGCGAGACCTGCACCTAGACCGCTGAATACACATCATTCTGGCATACCATGTTATACCAAACATAAATTCCAATCAGAGTGAGTGGCACGTGTTGCTATGGTCACATGAGATTGCCAGCTCTTTCACGCTGGTGACCACATTCTCCCGAGTAGCAAAGACCTCTGAAGGGCACTCTAATGAACACACATGCGGACAACCAGGGAGAATTACTTGCTCCCAGATACCATTTACTGTTTTCATCTGGCCTCAATTGTGGTAAGTATGTCAAGATCATATCAAAATTAAATGCCCACCTGTCATCCTGTAGAAATCCCATCTTGTAGAGAGTGACGACAACAGCTCCACCCAGACCGATGTTGTGCTGTAGAGCAACTTTGGCCCCTGGGACTTGTCTTTTGCCTGCCTGTCCTCTAAGCTGCCAGCAGAGCTCTGCGCACTGGGCCAGACCTGTCCAAACACAACCAAGGGACACGAGGTGGGGATGAGGAGAGGCCAGGGGAGGGAGGGAGAAACCACAAGAAGAGATAGCATGAGAGGGAAGGGACCACAGATGCAAGATTGACAACTGACACTACAAACCACATCCAAATAGGTTGTGAAGCATCGCATACTGCTGAGTGCGAAGCTTGCCTTTGAAGGCCTTGGTCACCACGCTCTGATATGGATTTAAAAATGCCAGGTGCCATGAAGAGGACATATGACTGACTTAACAAACCCTGAGCTTTTCACAATCAGCAACCTTCAGGTAAGTGTTGTACTACAGGAGGCTTTTGAGCCCTTGAGACGGGAAAAATATCCACACAAGAACTACATGTCACTTTGGCAAGAACAGGTCTTACATTGCTCTGTTTCTGACTTGACGGTGACAAGGTTCAGAATAAAAATACCAAACTTCACCATTATTCAGCACACTGACAAATACATCAGGCAATGGACCCTGAATTCTGGCTTGAGCGAAAGAGACATTTTTGTTTGGTCCTTGACAATAATAATTCAAACAATAGACATTATAAAGATTAAAAATGCATTAAGAAATGAATAATTTCTTTGGTGCTGTGATTTAAAAAAAATACTCAAGACTGCAATGTGAGCAACAACATTTTCAGGCAGTGCTTCCATTTACCTGATAATCATTCCAAATGTACACATTTGTTAACATTTTTCAGCCACTCATTTCTACCTTATCAAGGTGCTCTGCAGCTGAGATACCTGATACACTCCAAAGTTCGGTCGGTCTGACATCTTGACTCATAACTTGACACAGGACTTGGTTAATGAACTTGAGCATTTTCTCCAGTATCCAAATGAGCTCAAGCGCTTGCAGGTGAAGGGCTTTACGTGCTGTGACTTTCTAACAGCATGAAGAAAAACTGTGGACTGCTCCACACACTTCTGTCCAATTAGGGCAAGCAGGAATATGTATGGTCACAATAAAACACACATATTTTTCTCTGTGTTTATTAAACCTTAGTCACTGGTGGTGATAGACGGTGACCCATATTTCTGCAAATCGCAAAGCTCATCGGGCAGCTGATTCTTGACATTCCATTCATTATCTCACAGGCAGCATCAATACACATTGATCAGAAACTCCCATCGCCTACCAGGAGAGCATTCGGTTCAATCAACTGTCATTAGAAACCGCGACTCACACTGTGTCTGACGGAAGAGGTCAGAGCTCTGGAGCTGAGATTAAGAACAACATGGGAGGTGGACGGCTTGCATGATAATTTATCACTCACATCCACAAGGCCACAAGGAGAGCAGCAGGTAATAAACTGTACAGTACATACAGAAAGTCAATACGCTCAGCATAGTTTGGTCAGGGACAACAGGGCATACCCGTTGAATATTGATATCACGCTGTAAAAAAAAAAACAAGCTGAGCGGAAATTAATAAATGTGGGTCACTGTGTCTCATTTGTCATGGCTGATCACCAGCGCCATATAAGTCTACAGTGTTGAAGAAGCACAAGAGTGAGCCCACTCCATTTCAGCCCGAGATTATGGGGAGTAACGAGGGGTGAAGGGGAGAGACAGTCAGAGAGCAGTGCTGGCCATTCAGATTTCAAACAATTCAAAGGTAAAAAAAGGATAATAGACCTAAAATGTACCTTAAACAGCATCACTCCCTTCATGCCTAGTGGTGGCTTATTAGCAGCTTATTTTCAGAGTCACGCTCAGTGAACCACATTTAAACGTGTGGACATTAGTGGATGCTGACCTGTGCCATATTCTGCAAATCCTGACTTCATGCATTGCTTTGGATGCAAAGCTGCTGGCTGCCACCTAGTGGTCATTAGTATGCTCATACGCATCCACTCAAGGTGTAGCATACCTGTAGCACCCAGAGGATGTCCTTTAGATATGAGACCGCCACTGGGATTCACGACAACCTTGCCACCATATGTATTGTCGCCTCCATCTATAAATTCTCCTGCTTTCCCTGTAGTGGTTACAGAACAGACATGCAAAGAAAAAGTCAATGATTTTGTCACACTGTCACTTCCATAAACAGTGTGTATACAGTCAGTATCTAAGTTTCTTACAATAAAGTTGCATCAGGCTTTTCCGCTGATTCTTGATATTAAAAATGTATGCACAGTGAAGCATCACCATAAATATTGAAAATCGTTAAAACATTGAATCATTCGTGATAATTTCATTTATAAATGATGTTGCAGCTGCAACAGTTGGTAAAACAAGCATATGTTACATAATTAAAGATGGAAAGCAATACTACTTTGTAGCAAATATTTTAAATATTCCATTGGATTTATAACTCCAGTGTTGGAATAACTCCACAACCACTGGACTAGTGTGTGCACTAGCCATCACAATTGGCAAAGGAAATATTGATCCGAGTGAAACTCAAAATGAGCCGACTCCAATTACTGTCTGATCCCAGGAGACAACAAAGGCAAATCTGCCCAGCCTCTCAAACGACCTCTCACCTTCGGGACAAAGACCCAACGCCTCGTATGTGATGAGCTCATTTGCTGAGAAGCAGTCATGTAGCTCCACCACACTAACGTCGCTGGGCTTCAGACCAGAAGCCTCAAAACACTTCTCTGCGGCAAATCGAGACATATCATATCCCACCTGGAGGAAAATAATCATGTTGATTTTGTTTCGACTATTTGCATTTTAAAAAAATGCAATCTAAAAATTATTGATCAGTTCTTGTTTTTTTCTGCAGTGCAACATCTTCTAAGGAAAAATTATTTTCAGTATTTCTATGTATACATAAATGTATAACTGTGTATTTTGTTGTTGAAGATGAGTGAGTCTCACCAATTTAATACAACTGTTCTCTTCAAAGGTGCTGCAGAGGTCAGTCACCATTTCCTGAGCAACTATTTCCACTGCCTGCCCCTCTAAAGAATGATGTCTGACGAATTCCTCACTGGCCAAAACTGCAGCTCCAGCACCATCTGAAGTCGGGCTGGCGAGAAAATGAGAGCAGGAGAGGCAACTGTGTCAAATATCCACAGGCCATGTGTACAGATAAAGGTTTAAAAAGTACAAATTCAAATGGCAACTGCGGTTCTTTCGAATGACATGCACAAGCAGGCACAGAGACACGCACCAGCACTGCAGAAGTGTGAGGAACTCGAACACTTTCCTCGAATTCACAACTTGCGCCAAACTGTACTCGTCCTGAAACTGGGAGTAACTGCATTTTCATACACAACAACACTAGGTTAGGAACTAAAACCCATTAGGTAACAACAAACTCATATCTCAACTGCAATTAACTGCACTACTTGGGTAAGAATGATCAATATCTTACGGGTTGTTGATGGAGTGCTTGTGGTTTTTCCAAGCAATTTTGGCAAAATGTTCTGGTTTAGTACCTAGAGGGATTTTCATATTGCCACAAATATGTTATACAGTCAATTGAATGTGCATAATTAAATCTGCTCGGCTCGTAAGGCTGTGCCCGTAAAGGCTGTACCATATTTCTCCATGTGCTCCCTTCCAGCATTTCCGAACAGCTGTGGTGCTGCTGGTGCTGCTACCATCCCATAGCGATTTATCATCACCTCCATGTGCTTGTCCATGGGATTGGTCCGATCCATGAACTGAATTAAAAAACATTTTTTTTCAATATCAATTATATTGCTGATGTTGTTTTGGACAGACAGATATGGATTAATTCACAGGATGGATTGTAAATTGTAATTGTAAATGTAAATGTAATTTTAATGTAGGTGTAAATGATTGTGATGGAAAATGTGGCGCAACAACCCTTAATTGCAAATAACCTTTTTAGCTGTAGAAAATCTGTGACTGCCTATTTGTTTTCAATTTTTCCTTTTTTTAGTTTACCAACTCTCAAAATGGATAGTTTTGCACCTTTGATGACAAAGAGCCCCTCTCCATCTTTTCAAACCCAAGTGCTAGCACACAGTCGGCAAGACCTGCAAAAGAGGATACAAGTGGACATTCACAACTTCAAATATGTTTGAATGTGACTGATTGAAGGTGCTGACTGAATTGAGACATTAATGGATGCATCAATAAGATTTGGCCTTCAGCAGAAAAGTACCCATTAGGTACACTGCAATGGTCCACTTTTCACTTGCTTGATTAAAAGTGCTGTTGAATTATCAGAAATAATGTAGCCAGCATCTTTGTGATGTAATTTCAGTGTAAGTTTGCAATGTGATGATTGAGCAATTTGTCAAAAAGATCCTAATGTGATGAGGACCGACGTTCCTCTGATTTCTTTTACATAGGAATGTCAGGAAAACAATGAATGCATGATGCATAGCAAAACTTAGACTATGATGGTAACGTCAAAATCATCAAAATTTACAATGTCTTTCTCCATCAGGAAAGTACCCTTGATCTATGCCAAACATCAACACGTCGTGCTTAGCTGCAAAACAAGTCAAAAATGTAAATCGCCATTTCATTGAAAATTGATTGATGTATACCAAATACTATTGCGGGTGAACTAACCTCCCTGCACCAGCTGCCGCGCCATGTAAAGGGCAGTGGAGCCAGTGGAGCAGTTATTGTTGACATTCATAATTGGAATGCCAGTCAGGCCCAGGCCGTGGTAAATTGCCCTCTGCCCACACGTAGAGTCCCCTGTGGGAAGATGGAATGAGAAGCAAATTTTCATAAACGTTGTTTTGTTGTTCTTTCGGAAGACGCAACAATTTGCACAAAAATTGCCGTTAGGGTTTACACACAGTATGGATGACTAACAATGAGCTAGTCCAGTGATGTATTTGTGAATTTTTTTAAGTTTCTTACCATAGACATATCCAACACATGCTTGTTCAATAGCAGAGTATGGGACTCCTGCATCTGCTAAGGCTTTTTCACCTGGGAAAGAGGGTCCACAAAAAGACAAGGAGAAATGGCAAAGGCAAAGCATGCCATCATGACATGTGCTGAGTGTTCAAAGCTAGCATATTCATACTCAATGTATTTGGTGTTTTACCATTGTGCTAGAACATACTCATAACTGGGCATAAATGGAAAGACATTGATGACTGACCCCTATACCCATAAAAACATTACATGAGGATTTGAGTAGTGAGCCTCAGGACTTCATGACTTGTAATAAGGCTTGTGAATATTTATCACCTGCTTCCTTGGCCATATCTGGGTAGTCGAAGTCCTCTCGGGCTCCAGGCTTCTCGAACTACAAAGACGGTTGAGACTTTTAAATAAGATGAGGATATTCCTCTAAATATCTCTGTTTTGGTCTGCACATCATATTGAAACCAGTCAGCTGATGGATTGTAATACAAGGTTGTTTTACTTCCGAGGTGAGAGTACAAACCGTCCAAAAACATAGTTAAATGCTTTGAGATAATAGTAGCAGACGCTGGCTTGGGCGGAGAGGACACATCTCGACGTGACCTTAGGTGATGTTCGCTAACAGGGCGGCAGTGCGCAGCATGATTATGACCCCTGACACAGCTGGTTAATGCTCAGTTTGCAGTCTGAACTTTGTCAACACATGGGAGGAGAGGTTCAAGGTACGAACGGGGAGCAGCAGCTGCGACCTTAACACAGCGTGAATGCGACTCTGTATTCAGTTAACTAAAGTATTCTGAGCGCAGACAGTATCGCGATTGTGTGTGAAAATATACTAAAGGAAACACTTCACATTTCACTGTTTTTAATCAGTATTGTTGGACAAAAAGCATGCGCATTTCAATAAAAACAAAGGTGGCACTGTTAGCCGAGGCACGGCCAACGATGCTAGCTTGGACACTTCAGCAGTCTTACGTTACATCATTGTATCGAATGTTGATTATTTTGATGTTGAAAGTCAGAGTAAAGTTAGTTATTTCACCTTTGTCATTCCTACGCCAATGACAAACACTCTGTTTTTCCTCTGTCCGGGCGCCATGGTCGCAGCGGGTAGGTTCACTGTCCGGACCGCTGACAGTCACAATGTTTGCTACTGGGACCTCTCGGTATTACAGCGGTGTTTGAGGCTTCAAAGATGGTCTATGTGTGCGAAAAGGTATCACGCGACTGAAAAATCCAATCTCATTTCCCCCGTTCAAAAAACTGGGTACAACTTTACATAACGGTGTGTTAACACAAATTTCAGAGAAATAAATGTTTGTTTGCAATTCGATTAGATGCAATTAGCTCCCAACCGCTGCGATGGCAGTTATGCGGCATCAGTAGGACTCGGGGCAGTCAAGCTATTGCAACAAAGATCGTATATATGTGTGAAAACATGTCACTCAAACAGGTCAAACAAAGATGTATCTTATTTCCCTACTGGACAAGTTAAACTTCACACAACTGAACGCCTACATTTTCCTGATAAGTTATAAATTTCTCCTGCTCCTTTCACTGAAGACAAAATTTTAGCAATTTCAGCAGAACAATTGGAGGAGCAGGAAATTCAAACAAAGACAGCATATTTTGAAACATTTCGATGGCACGGTAGAATTTTTCACATTGAAAAGATACAATACAATAATACAATTTAATTTGTATAGCGCCAAATCATAACAGGAGTTATCTCAAGGCGCTTTACAGGATGGAGCAGGTAGTGCTCCTCAGGCTACAGGTGGGCATTAGATGATGTGACATTAGAAATGGAAACACCCTGCCCTTGAAATTTCACTTAAACTTTATTGAAGTGTAAGTGCAAAAAAAAAAAGATCCAGATGAAGCAGATGAATCAAAGATTTATCCTGTGCCATTATTTGCCAAGTTTTCCTGTTAATTTTCCAAAATAACCATATTTCTTGGGAAGCAGCCTGTTAGAGAATGTACTAGTTCATATTGGGCTGTAGCGTTGACTGGCCTAGTGTGTTCAAAAGCATTAGCACTTGATGAACTTGTGCGTGACCTCGTATATGCCCACCGATTCCTTCACTTTCTCGTCATAGTCTGTCCAGTCCTGCAAAAGGTAAAAATAGGAGTAGCAGTCACTTACAAAGACGCACAAATAACCAACACGCTGTTCTGGGGAATGTGAAACATGACTGAATCAGATCAGAAATATGAATGGTAGAATCTCATAGCAGCACAACTCAGTGGCGTTGTGTATCATTCTATGAATTCAGACAATTGTGACATTGTGGGTACATGCTTAACACTTTCACTTACATTCTCTTGTAGATTGATTTCGGGAAACTGTGTCCCTGATTCTGCTCCCTGTGCAGCAAACCCCGCCTGCAGCAGATTAGAAAAAACGCAGATATCCAAAAGCTTTGTTGTAATGTATGACATCCATTTATATTGGTTCTTTCTAATCAAGACAGGAAGAACATTAACATTCTCACTTGAGGTTGGAAGTCAACGGGCTCTAGTCCTCTGCACTCAAATTGCACCATTGTTTTGAAGCGCTCGCTGTCATCAGCCTTTAATCGATAACATGAAGCACAACAAATACAGGTCACAACACAACATCAATCTTTCTGTATTCTCAAATACAACATACAAATGGTACACTTACATTATAGGGTGTGATTGTGTCACCAAGGATATCTGAAAGGGGAGACTGCAAACATGTTATACCATCAAATTACTGCAGCAACATTATGACTTAAGCTAATATTTTCTCACACCTATTGAGTTTTCTCTCGCACATAGTTTACACTTCTGCACCATGCTGGCACTGCCTCTTCCACCTTTCAGCGGGACACTTTCCTGGTGGAACAGAACAAGTGGTATGTGAATCGTGTGTGGGAGTCTTTGAGAGTGTCAGAGAAGAATAGGAGGGGAGATAGAGGAAGGGGGCACCAAGAGGAGAGAAAGCGAGGATGACAGTGAGAGAGATACAGTAGGAGGTGGGATGGAGAAAAAGAGAGGGAGCAACATGAGTAGGAGGGAAGGTATCATGAGGGAGCAGGAGAGACGCAGGTGTCAAACATTATGGTAATGGTGGGCGAGTCCTTACCATAAGACAAATGTATTGCCATTTGTCAGAGATCTCCCCACAGTTCCCGCACTTCAGCTATAACAGAGATGTTTGTATGTGTCTTTATTCACAGACTGTAACATTCTTTGTAGAACAAACGTCACCATTGTTAACAGAGGCGTCCAATCATTTGACAACCGACTGGTTACACGCCTCGTCCAGTAAATTTAATACGACAAAGACATTGTTAACATGATTGAATACGAGGACAAATTACAAGAGGTATTGGATCGTGACACGTTGACATGCTAGCTGACAGCTGCGGTACCTTCAGAAACCAACGGAAATCCTCGCCCAGGGGTCTCAAATTGGAGACATTTTCCAGGGTAGCTTTAAACTGCAGCCCGAATTTCTGCAAATGTGATTACATAGGCCGATAAATGCTTGCAAAACAGCGAAAGAGTCATATGTGATCCACAGACAGCAGCTGAGATACATACCACCATTTTGAAACCTCCCCGCCTCCAACTTCCCCTGCTGCGTTCAAGTGATCGACGTAAGTTCGTTCATTTTGACGGTGAAATAAACAAACGTAACCTTCGGGTAAGCTAAACTGTTAACGGCAGCATTCAGCTGCAACATTCAACATTCAACATTCAGGATAGTTTTCAACATTTGACGTCTGTATTTCATCAACGACGATGAGTATTTTATTCGCAATCGCGATAAGTGGGTCATACTTGCATGGCCTATATCCACTTTTCCGTCTGCATGGGAAGACAGCGTGTATTTTGAATTTGTAGCGCCATCTAGTGGGGAGCCGCCGGGCCTTCTTCTGCCCTCAACCGCGGAGGGGTTAAATGAATGAGGCGACACACACCCCGATTGCAATGTTTTATTAAGTATCGAAAAATTGGCACTCATACCAATATCAATCGTTCAACATTCTCATGTTACTTGATAACAGCTTTACAGTATAAACTATGGTACAAATGCTACTTCGATTGCAGTATACAGTACAAATACAAGACATTTAATAGAAAATTGTTTCAACAGTTTTATTAATACATAACGGAATATGTTTCATATTTCATGGAGATTTATCGTTCATTTTCACCTGAGGCAACTTTGCAGAGGCATTGTGGTGTCTTTTGGTGGATCATGGCCACATTGCTGGGTAAACTGATATTGCTGTAGCATTTATTACCTTCACTATCGACTTCAGCAAAAATAAAATGGCAACCTGAGTATTCACACCATGACTTTAATCAACAGAGCCAAACCGTTAATTATAGCATTGCTACCTGATGAAACGCCTAATCAAATTAGGGAAATTGGATACATGCAAATGAATGAAAACATACGGCTATGTTGGTGGGAACCTTGTCATTCACAGCATGAATATTTTTCCCCATTGAGAATAAATCATGACAGATGGGGGGGACTTGACGGCCCCAAAAATGTAACTACACCCACATGAGCAAGGGCTGTATTAATATTGCAATACTTGTGTAAATTTCTGCCTCAAGCAGTGGCCTGGTAGTGTTTGAATTTTTTCTTTTAAATTCAGTGAATACTGTAAAATATATAATGTGGCATACAGACCTTGGTGTAACACAGTGTTAAACTCTGGAGGAAAAAAAACAGGCATGGCACACCCCGAGGACTGTCAGCCATAAGGACATAATTCCATTTCATTAAATAACTTTCTAATAAAGACATGATTGAAACCCATCTACGCATTTATCAATTCCCCTGCAACGCGGGGTTCAAGTTTCATCAGACAAAAAAAAAAAAGTTTCCCCTCTTTTATTATTAGCACTGTCTTCCATGAAGCAGCAGGGGTTACATTAAAAGAAAATACAATAAGGGGGAAATATGCATGGTGAAGTGATGGGCGGGTCACAATGAACCCATGGTCTCATTGCAAAAAAAAGCAAGAGCCTTTCCTCTAACGCCCAGACAAAAGTCTAAATCAAGTTCAACATTTACAATGAGAGCAACCAATACCAAAGAGTAGTCATAATAAAAGGCATTTCAATTCTTTTTGCATTTCTTGTTCTTATTCTCCCCTCTTAAATACAGTGATGCCAACACACATTATTTACAGTGCTACCCCTGCACCCCTCTCCGCCACGTGAAGAGAGGTTTGGTGAGGTCAATGAGGTCGGCTGCTGGACTCCGATGTCCGTCGTTGCCGCGGAGTACTGTGGCCGTTCATGCAGCCGTTGAGACGCTTGCTAAGTCCACCATTCAGGATGTCCTGGATGTGCTGCACTATCAAGTTGATGGCCACTAGATGGGAGAGGAGAGTTGCATCATTAAACCTACAAAATTATTCCACCCCCACATGTGCCAGTGCGACGCCACACCTTACCGAGGTTATCTGCACCGCGAGGGATGATCACATCTGCATATTTCTTTGTCTGGTGATAATGAATACATATACAAAGCAGTTAATAGAAAAGAAAAATCCTTATAAACGGACGATAATTAAAACTGTAGGAATTATGGGCTTGTGTGTATCTAGGTTTCTTACTGGTAAACAGAACTCCTCAAAGGCTGGTTTCACAAACGTGATGTACTGCGTCAGCACTTGTTCCAATTCTCGTCCTCGCTCGCTGATGTCTCTGAGAACTGCAATGCACAGATGTTACAAGAGGTAGTCCATTAATATGAGAGCAATAATTCTTTATAAATCACTATTAAAATAAAAGCCATGTGGTCATGCATTTGATCTGCATGACAAAGAGCATAAAGATATGGTATGTATGTGAGAGACATTTCAAGTTATGTATTGGGACAAGATTTGAACAAAATTCCCAAGTTCCTTTGCATTTCACATTAATGTAGCACTGAAATGCAGGTCTAAACAAATAGTGGCATTTGAGAGGTGAGATGCACATCTTAAAATGATCAGAAATAAAAACACATTTCACAACACGTTAGTTACGGTCACAAGTCCTGTGGCTAGGAGTACGCCCCACCTCTACGTGACAGCCTAGTGTCTGGGTCTGTGTCAACAAAGAGTTTCATCTGGAAGAGATCTCTGATTTCTTGTGAATAGAACATCAGGATGCCCTCAAAAAGGACTACGTCTGCTGGGTACACAGTCACAAACTCCTCCTTCCTGGAACACAAAAGCATCATAACATCATTAGTGAGGTCGTCCCAAACTCATATGAAATTAAGACAACCAAACACAATCCTCTGTATAGTGAGGCTTCGCACAGATTATGTTTCTACAATGCTATTCTGGTGACCCACATGGGTTGAGGCTGAGAATCAGCAGCTCACCTGGAATGGGTGACAAAGTCATAAACTGGAATTTGCACAGTCTCCCCTTGCAGTATCTGCCTGAGTGTTTGCAATATCAGCTCATTGTCAAAGGCATCTGTGGATAAGACGTGAGCAAACAGTTGTGATCCTCGAGCAATCAAGACATTGCTTCACCACAAACCAGTGTTGTATGAACCCTCTGACACGTGGCAACATCAAACTGCTCAGTATACACAGACTGCAAGTTTGAAGAGGAATCCATTTGAGTAGCAGGTGTTGGGTTCTGCCCCCATGTCTAGCAGCAGCTGCCTCTGCGGACAGCCTGCTGACTGAGGTGGGGTTAAAATCAGCTGAGAAGCCCAGTAAGTGTGTGAGGGGGCTGGGGCTGCATCAAGATTAGATCCTAATATGGATCCATCGTGCTTCTGCCAAGGCGTGTTTAGGGACCTTTTCAGCAGTGCGGCAGGTTACATTCTATTGAACATTGGCCATCATTTTAAAAGTTTTACAGGCCGCAACAATGTCCATAACTGTGTGTGACGACTGAAGAGCGGTGAGACTTATCATAGTTCCTGCTATGTAATACATAGTGGAAATGATTGTGATGTTTTCTGTACCTGGGTGATCAAAGTTGAACTGTCCCTTAAGTGCTTTGGCCTTCTGTTCAGGGGTGAGCACCTTGTAAAAGCTGTCCTGGCTGAGGATAGCAACCTGCCGCTGGTGGTGGTCAATCTTATTCTGCCCCAGCAGCTCCATGATTTTCTCACATACTGAAGACTGGTGAAGAGAACCAAGGAGAGGATAAATATGGTGAGCAATTTCACACTTTGAGAAATAATAAATCTTGGGGAAAACGCCACCACTTCTTTACTCTCAAGTTTAGCTAAGGTATAACTGGCAGCATTTACATCTGAATTATTAAATCTTTGCCTGAAAGTTACGATGGCATGACAGTTTGCAATCCCATTTGAGTTAACATTACACAAAAGGTGGCTCGCACTGACCTTTACTGCCCAAAAGAAACTCATACAGTAACTAATGCTGACTGGACATTCTCCAGCAGCCAGAAGCTGCAGAGCTTTTGTACTTACAAAACTGCGGGTTGGAATTTGGACATTCAGAACAGTGAACCAGGAGTACAAACTAAGTAAGTAAATCTGAGATGTGGCCCACAGATGATTGCCACGAGGCTGAACATTGTCAATTAAGGAATGATACATTACATTTTGCCATTTCTTATTGTATCATCAAATCAAAAGACTTTATAAAGGCAGATGCAGAGATCACCAAGGACAATACAGCTCCAGTAGGGTTGATGAAACTATAAACTAATAAATGCCATTTGCAGCATCTAGTCTGTATGCAGAGCTGAATGTTGCCTTTCACAAGTGGGCGTCAGAATTACATCACCTTGATTCCTGATGACTGGGTGATTACACACCCACGAAAGGGGTCAACTTCTCAACCGACCCGGATTGGACTGGAGCCGAAAGAGTATGCGCAGACCTGATTTAATATCTCACCTTTGAGGCTTTCACAAAATAAAAAAGGGAAAACACTGGCTGGATGCCACGGTCAGGATCAGGTTAGGACATTGGCATTGTGGGTGTGCGAGGGCCCTCCACACACTTCAAGCTAAGCCAGTTTCTATACCAAATGTCAGACTGGAAAAATCTTTGTTTAAAGATGATCTGGATGGAAATTTGATCGCGCCCTACATTTATAAACAAACGAGCATGACGCATACGCAGATTAGAAAGATCACTGCTTGGGGGACCTGCGGGAGAACGTGTGCTGTCATTACTGTGGCGCCTCCCACATCCTGGGCTCATGACCGCAATTGGTTAATCTAGTTCATCTAACGATCAATTAGCGTAACCAGTGTTTGCAAAAACTACAAAAATGTTGTGAGATATTTGTACATCCCCGTAGCGTCAAAGCGCGGGAAGTAGAGCCTAGTTTTTACAGTTTTTAGTTGAAAATTTACGTCGCACCCAGAACAAAGGAGTCCCAGGCGCTGTGGCTTTAAGACACAAAAAAAATCACGTCTGAAATGTCATTTTCCCGCTGGCGCCGGCTCGTCATTGTAGAAACCAACACAAACCACAAAGGCGTGTTGGACAAACAGACTTCGTATTTTAGTTTGGCTCTGACATTTCGTCGCTACTTTATTTATGTAGACATTGTATACAAACACCTTGACTATCCATGGGCTGATCAGCGTAACTATTGTCTGATAAAGCGCCGCTGCCGTTAGCATGTGATGGAATTTTGCTGAGCAGCTGGTGGGCTATGCTAACATTGACGACCACGTATGCTTAGGAGCGGCGGAAAACGCCTCCAATGGAAAATATCGCAGTGTAAATGGCTCGGCAAGGATGCCAAGCGGCGGGGTGACATCTAGAGGTAAGTTTAAAATTCAGCTGGATGTCAACCTGGATAATTTTCAGAGGGTGGCGCTGACAGTCGAGGTTTAACGTCGAGACGCCGAAGCCACGCGGTCAACTAGCATCCGGGCTGCCGACTGACTCCCACGTCATTCATGTTCAGGCAAAGCCGTGACAATTCCCGCAAATGGCCGGAATAGTTAGTCAAGATGCCGACCTTCCCACTGGCGGTGCCTCCGGACACACCGATGAGGAAAGGTTGCCGAATAACGGTGGTAGAGTCGTCCCGGTCCCTTAGATGTGTCTCACTGTCTCCAGCCATACTTGCAGAGTGGCGGTGGAGGCAGCTGCGCTGGAAGATCATTAGCCAGTAACTCCTCCCACATTCACAATATTTCCATTTGTAAACGCATACTCGCTGTTTTGTTAATTCTTTATTTTTCAAAAATCACGTGTTGCACTCATCCACGGTACAGCGCTGAATTGTTTCGCTAAAAAAAAACATTTTCATTTATTATGTCTCATTTCCCCTGTGATTGACAGGTATATTGTCCAATCACCAGTCAGTGGCCAGGCGCCCCACTTTAATTTACCCTCCCATTGATGAGCTATGGCAACTGAATTTATTTAATTGTACCAAAAATACAGACGTCCGACAAATTTAAGGCTGTTATATTCTATAGGTATTCTAGAACCATCAATCTATTTCTGCTTACGATACCCTAACATTGGTCGAAAAGCGAAGCTCGAAAACGGAAGCAAAGCGAGTATTACGGCACGGAAATGTACTGTGTCTTTCCTGTGGGTAGTGAAGCGCCGCTTCCCAAGAGGTGGTTGTTGTTGTTAATATTTATGTGAAATGAAATGGCCCCATAATGTCAACCCTCATCAACTCATTTGTTATTACAGCTGTGGTGTCACGCCGGCGGCGGAAGATGTTTCAAAGTCGCGCTGCGTACCGGCGGCTGCGGCCCGCTCCTCTTCTCCTAGCTGTGGCCGCTCGATGGGCCTCCTCCTCGGGCACCGTCAACGTCGCAGAGCCGCTGAACTTCTGGGCCGGGAAGAGACAAGTCACGCAAAACAGTGGGAATAAGGAAAACGTTTTCGAACCCGCTACAGGCAAGACACAATTTTATTTGTTTATTTTCTCAGTCTGCCTCGATGTCATGACGCTGCCGACGCATGACGTGTTGAACTTTGATCGGCAAGTATTGCGGTTTGTTGTTGTGTGTCTCTTTACATCAACAAAGCAGTAACATCAGGGAATTGGTCGTCACTTGTCGGTTACCATCCTTTGGATCAATATCACCTTTCTAATTTTGACGAGGCAGAGGAAAGATCCGCAACATTAATCATCTGCCTGTAGATCCGAGTGTACATCTAATTATGATCAATGCTGTTATCGTCCCAGAGGACTTAGAAGAGATCACTTTAATAGCCTCCATCAGGTGGGAGCACCTAAGCTGCTGCAGCAGAGAAAGATAGATGATACAACTATTGTCGCAACCAAGCAGGGGGATATTGCACGATGATGAGGCAGATCTGCTAATTTGTTGATGAGCAGAATCCCATTTCAAGATCAGATAGCAGGGAAATTGAGGGATACGAACGTTTTTACTTTTTCCAAACTATGTTCATAAGTCACCAATGACACAGTGATGCAGAGCAGTCATGCGACTGAAGACAAACTAATCAAACTTCAGTGTCTGCCATCCTATGGGCAATGATTTCATTCCCGACTGCAAGCCAGGGCTTGGAATTTAGTATTCCTTTGTCACTATAATGACGCATTCCACACACCACAGTTGCACAGTATTGTGTCCCCGCCGCAGTGTTTGTCTTAAAGCTGTTGATAAGGACATTGCTATTGCCATATGTTTTTCCTCGCAGGGCGTGTCCTGTGCCAGCTGGAGCCATGTGGGGCTGTGGAGGTTGAGGAGGCTGTGAAAAATGCCAAGTCAGCCTTTGATCTGTGGAGCAAGATGTCGGGGATGGAGAGGGCCAGGCTCATGATCGAGGCTGCCCACATTATTGAGGCGTGTGCTCGTTCAAGCCGTCACTTTGGCAAACGTCAAGCCAATAAATTCTCAGAAATGTAACAGTACTTGACATCATTAAGTTCCTTACGGCCCACGCCTCATGTATTGTATGTGTTCTTGTCCGCATTCTTTACGACTATCATTCTGGTTGAACTCATGTTCCTGGTGTTCCATACCAGCCTTGATTGACGTGATTACGGCTGTACAGCCAACAGGAACACTGCCAACACACTTTCAAAAGCACAACATTTCATTGGCCCTGATATGGCAAACTTCTGACATCGAAATTGGATCTTGATTTTGTAATGCATGGTTCACATTTTCATCATTCAACAGATCCACACAGAATAATCGATTGCTCTCGTTGTCACTGACAGAACAGGAGAGAGGAGATTGCTGAAATGGAGGTCATCAACAATGGGAAATCCATCACAGAGGCCCGCCTGGATGTGGACTCTGCCAGAATGTCCATAGAATACTTTGCCGGTTTGGCCACAACTCTGGCAGGTTGGTGTATAACATCTCATTGTGTTTTGGATGCATTCATATCCGACAGAGGCCAGCAATTTAACATAAGCAGAGATGAAGTTGAAAAAAAAAGCGTTGAAATGTTGGTTCAACATTTTACCGTTTTATTGACTCACCCCTAAGTAAATGGGAAGTGAGGTACTGGTAAGTTGTCAAACAAGTAAGTAAGTCTAACAGCAGGATTTCCCGTTTCAATGCTTATCTCGGGCTAGCCACACAGGTGTTTTCAGAGATTTTGGCTGATCGAACATTTCTTGGTGACTTTTGGTGTTCACACACTGCAACAGAATTACAGACATTTGCTTGATTTTAGTTACTGATTTGCACAGTTTGAGCAGGGAGCTGGTACTATGTATAATGTGAAGTTATTCTTAAATATACTGTATAAATGAAGGTAACCCACAGCCATGGAGTGGCTTTCTCAGGCTTTTCGACATGGCTAAACTTATATATCTTTCTAATCAGTGGTAGCTTTTCTTAACCTGAACACAAACTTCTGCAACGACGCAACTCGGAAAGATAATGGTGAGGACAGAATAAGAACAGGACGAACAACTTGCTTCTCCTATGGCACTGATGCACGTATTCACAACAGAGAACCCTGTCATAGCTGAATGATAAATTTAAAGCGATACAACCCCAAAAACACAATTTGACAGCAAATATTAGCTTCAGGAACAGAGAATATTAGTGTTTGAGATGGATACAGTTATCTCAGAAATTATCCAGTTTCCATTCCAAGAAGTACTGAAGTTAAGTGTACTTATTGTCAACACAGCAAAAGTTCTTCATTTTGTGAATTTCAGGGCAGCATGTGCAGTTGCCTGGTGGTTCTTTTGCCTACACGAGGAGAGAGCCACTTGGTGTCTGTGTGGGCATTGGTGCTTGGAACTACCCATTCCAAATAGCTGCCTGGAAATCAGCGCCAGCTTTGGCTTGTGGTGGGTGGATAATTTGAACTCATTAAAGTAAGCTGTTCATCAAATAAATGAAAGAAACACTATAATGGTTGCCGATCTTTCTTGTCACCCTGAAAACGTCTGCAGTGCTACCAGCTGTCCAAACTCAACTCTAGCCTTGTTGAACTTGTGCCCATTTAGGTAACTCCATGGTTTTCAAGCCGTCTCCGGTGACTCCCGTGACGGCTGTCATGCTGGCAGAGATCTATGCTGCAGCCGGGGCTCCAGAGGGGCTGTTCAATGTGGTGCAGGGGGGGCAGGAGACTGGCAGCTTACTGTGCCGCCATCCGGATGTCGCCAAGGTGTCCTTCACCGGGAGCGTCCCTACAGGCAAGAAGGTCAGTGTGACGCACAGTATGCCTATACATGGAATAACGTCTGGCAAACGCGTGACACACCAATACATATATCTCTGTGTTTGTTTTATCTGTCTCAGTCCAGATTTATTTTCACTCGTCTATTCATGCTTCACTGAGTTTTACTCTTAGCTACAAGTGATATGTTTTGTCGCATAAAGAAAACAACAACCGAACTATTTCAAAAATGTTTTGTCCCAGATGGAAGTTCCCGTTGTCACCTTTAGGGGGCTCTATCTGAAAGGAAATGGCAACCTGAGCTGTGTTCTTCATGATGGAGGCTTTGTTGTCTGTCTAACCAAAGAAAGCAATGTTGGTAGCCGCAGATCAGCTCTCTCTCTCTACTTTGCTCTGCAGATCATGGAGATGGCATCTCAGGGTGTGAAGCCGGTTACTTTGGAGCTGGGAGGGAAGTCTCCTCTTCTCATATTTGAGGACAGTGATGTGGAAAACGCTGTGAGTGGAGCTCTCATGGCCAACTTCCTTTCTCAAGGCCAGGTACTGGGGTATACAGTATGTCATACAATGTCTGTGATGCAGAGTGACACGATATGCAGAGCTGAAAGTGAATTCATTTTAACAACAGGTCTGCAGCAATGGAACGAGGGTCTTTGTTCAGAAAAGTATTCTGAAGGAATTTCTGAGGAAGGTGGTTCGGAGGACCCAGGCAATTGAGATTGGAGATCCTTTACTGGAGAGCACTCGAATGGGAGCGTTAGTTAGCCGGCCACACCTCGACAAAGTCCTGGGCTTTGTGGATCAGGCCACAGAAGAGGTATGACCTAGCAGAATTATTTATTTTTGCTCTGATGCACTGATACGTCACCCTGAAGACCTTACTGAGATTATTCCCCATCTGACCGTAGGGAGCCACCGTGTTGTGTGGAGGTGAGCGTTTTGTTCCATCGGACCCCAAACTCAGGGATGGATATTACATGACTCCATGTGTACTGGGTAGGAACTCCACATCCTCACCTACTCCTTTAACTTTTCATGATGTAGGTGATTTGTTTTCACACTATAGCTACCTATGAAAAAAAAGGTAACAAAAAGATGTGATCGTTGTAGAGAACATTCAAATGCAGGAGCACTAACGCATCCGCTGTCATAAAATGAACATGCAAACTAATATGAAGCCACACCTCTAACCCAGATTCTGGGGTGAAACAACAAAAGAGGAGTGCTTAGCTGAAACATATTAATCCAGGTCACAGCTCTTCGACACAGATTTTGCCGTTGGCTTACATGCTCTGCTTTACTCCTCATTTCCAGGTGACTGCACAGATGAGATGACCTGCGTCAAAGATGAGATTTTTGGCCCCGTCATGTCCGTGCTGTCTTTTGAAACGGAAGAGGAGGTGCTGCAGAGAGCAAATGACACGGTGCTGGGTTTAGCCGCTGGGATTTTCACCAGGTAGTTTCTGTCAGCCAAGGTGTCTTATTCACCTTCCGCTATGTTGCAAAGCCTCTATTTTTTGTGAACCTTGTGAAAACTGTCCGTAGGGATGTGAGACGAGCACATCGTGTGACTGAAAACCTCAAGGCCGGTTCCTGTTTCATCAACAACTACAACATCACACCTGTGGAGGTTCCATTTGGAGGCTTCAAAATGTCAGGTACATTCTGTCATATTTATCTGACATCTTTTACCAGAGCTCAGTGGTTTTGTTTTCAAAGCAGATTGGTGTCAGAAAAACTAACTCTTAAATATGTGCGGTAACCAGGCATTGGGCGGGAGAATGGTCAGGTGACGATTGAATTCTACTCCCAGCTGAAGAGTGTGTATGTGGAGATGGGAGATGTGGACAGCCTCTTCTAGACCTGGAATGACCTTGGAGATGGATGTGGGCGGCACACAGACTCACATTAAGGGTACGAAGCGGGGCAGCACTAAATGAAATGAAGAGAAGCATCAATTAAGTATGTGCCTTTGTTTCCCTCATCTCAAAAGCAAGTGAACAATAATTGTCATGGAGGATGAGTTGTGAAGGGATGACCGATGTCATACATGTTGCACTAGATATTGTCAGTATTTTTTACACCGCATACCAAATGCAGAGCATATTTCATGTAATATACAACAGATGAGATTTGTACAAACCAAGTTTTATTTCTTGAACAGTGCCAATAAATACATTTCTATGAAGAAACAGTTTTTTTTAATGGTGGCTGTGTGGGGATGGGAGGGCACAGTGAATAGAACTTGAGTCACGTTTGAGAAAATAACAGGAACACTGCACACGTGTCCTGACAATAACATGAGGAAACAGCTGTTAATTCATGAAATATAGTCAGGTGGCAAGTCCAGTATCATCTTGTCTTGGCTCGTCTTGTTGCTGCAGTCCTTCTCTGTGGCAGACAATATCAAATAATGTTAAAAACCCAACATTTTTTTGGTGTGGTGAACTTGCTTTGACAGCGTTTTTACCTTAGTTACTAGTCTTTTGGGTTTCTTGAACTGTGCAGACTCTGTTTGAGGAACCAACGATTAATATCATGTTTTCACTTTTCCACATTTTGCAGGTTTGTGATCAGGAACGGTAATGAATGATCAAATACAAATCACACGTGCCGGTATTCTGCATATTCATTTTTACATGTATATTTACCGTCTTCAGATGGTAGATCCTCTGACGCCCTTTCTTCAGCGATCTGGAATCAAAGTGATGATTGGTGATCACATACCTAGTCTTAGGCGTGGCTTGTACATGGATTTGTACATTTGAGTTAAAAAATAAAAAATTCAATTCAAAATTCATCCCTCTCTTGGAGGTATTGATTGTATTACCAGATAAGGAAGGGTGCTCTGAGACCCATGCATATCCCTGCATTGGTTTCCTTCATGAAGCCTCTTGACCTGGCCTTCCTCTGTGGACACACCCATTCGCATAGTGTGGAATGCCGTCTCCACCTCACCCACAACTAAGTGCACTGCCGTGCCCTCAAAGAGAAGGTTGTCGCACTGGCCCTCCTTGAAGCCAGGAGGCTCATAATCAGTCGGGGTGACTAGAGAGAGAGAAAGCAGCAGCACTTTGGACTCTACACTTAAGTCTGGGTCACTTGTGGCACTAAGGGGAACTCACTGTCATCATAATAGTAGAGCTTCATGGAGAGGTGCACATTTTTGGGGAGGGGGTCCAGGTTCTGCATCAATAAAAAAAGCTTCCTAATGAGCAGCACTGTGGCTGACTTAGTGTCCTTCATCTTTATCTGCACTGCTTCGTTCTTGGTCCTGCAGTAAATTTTAATGTGGGACACAATATCACCAACTCAGTGATTGTAGATAAACATTATTTGATGCAATTGTAAAGGCTAACCTGAGAATGTCCACCTGAGGCCCAATCTGTGAGTACTTGAATTTTAACTGGTAAGACTCAATAATGCACTGAAAAAGACGAACAGAGCACAAAAACAAAACAGTCTCTGATGTTCTTTAAAGGCAGGATGTATGATTAAGAAAAATCAAAACTTAGTATTTCAGCAATTACTTACATTGGCCTCATCTGGATTGGTATAGACCTTAATTGGAGCAACACAATTAAAATCACCAAAAAATTCATAACACTGTGCCTCTATTGAAATATACTGGTTAATGCATACAGCATGGACAGTTTTTTCTTTCCTTTTTTGTCTGTCTAAAAAAACTGTCAAAATTCATTCTGCTCCACTCATTCTTTTCCTCTTTACTTTTATGAATGTACCTTTAGTTGCATAGTGAGTTTACTTACAATTACATAACATTATTAACTATTACGTTGTAAGTTTACTTACTCCAATGAAAACAACCTGTAGCTGTGGAGAAAACGAAAAAGACAGTTCATGTATTGGCAGAAGTTATAAAAACAGAGGCAGAAAATGATGAAGTAAAGTAACTTACAAAACGCCGTTCCAGCGCTTCAAAGCATCCCATCAACCTGGCAAACAGTTATCACTATTTACGTTTTACTTTTGGGAACACGGAGAGCAATCTACAATAACTGAATATGCCTATAGCCTGTAAGAGCTGGACTGCGTTCTGATTAATGCTTACCACTTCACAATTTTGCAGGCTCCAGCTACAGTACAGTCCTCCCGTAAAACTTTGATGCACAAGTCTAGTGAAGTGACAAATGACAAATGTCACTGGGGAGATGAAACAAAAGTCATCAACATATGAGTTCGATCTAAAATCTGATTTAATTTACAGTACTTTAATTTTCCAAAAATAATTGGAATATGGGAAATGAGTAAAGAATTTCGATGAAAGTAGATCAGCGCCCCGCCAAAATACATCAGCACTTGCCGTAGAACTGGAGACGTTGATCAGAATGTTTGTTTTTTTAACTCCTGATGTGATTTGGCGCTATACAAATTAAACTGACTTGACTTGAGTTGAACACTGTAAAGTCAAATACCCTCCAGATATCTGGATCTGTAGGCCCCCTCGGGAAAGATGCCTCTCAGGTAGGTGACTGAGGACACGGCGATGGCCATCATCCTCTTCACAAACACAAGCGACTCCTCCTCCGTTTTTAGCCCGTTCTCGAACAAGCCCGTCCACTTCCAACATAAAAACATACCCACAAATGCACCGAAACTAACATTTGTCTCAGCAATGTTTGTAGGACGTTCAAACCTGGACTGTTTCTTGTTTGTTTTTCCTCATGCAGAGTTTGCTGGTGGCCATTGCTGTTGCACGGTTAGCTCGTCTAGCTAACTACATAAACTGGAAAAGAATTCAAAGCAAATTTTACAGAGGCTGTTTAAGAAAAGATTTTATGCGATAAGTTCCATTGTTATTCTCTGAGGCGTTTGTCACGTTGTAAAGCAAATTCTGATGTCTCTGTCGTAGTTATCTAGTTGTAATGGCCTCACCAACAAAGACGGCGGTCCTGACACTTGACCTAGTTGTATTTCCCGCCATACCTTAATTGACTTGTGGCGCAGCCAGATTCATTTGAGCGTTCCATTGCGCCACCGAGTGGCTGCATTGTAGACATGACATTATTGAAATAATTTGGAGTAATAATCAACCGAGATTGAGGTAGGTATTTATCTCCCCCATTTGCTAACGCCATTTCCATAGTATTTGTGTGTCAGCTAGTTTGCAGGTAGGCCATTTATTCAGTTTGTCGATGTCTGATCAAGTGTTTGAGAGACAGGAATGTTTCAACAGTAAGAGGAGGTGCTCCAACAAAAGCACAAAGTTGACCAACATCTAAAGCAATGGCTAGTCTTATTTTATTTTGATAGAACACACGTTTGCTGTAGAAAAAAATGCCACTTTGACACAATTCTAAATTGACACAATGAAATGTTTGGTACATGTTCATCACCCCAGGCTCTTTTTATCCAACAGGGACAGATACTAACCACATGTCTATCTGATGCTGAATGCAGCAGACAGTGCAGCAACACAATAACATAATTTTAGAGTTCGGGGCAGAAATGCACATTTCACTCTACAAACAATGCAATACCTGGAATGTAAGCAACACCAACAACAACCACCAAAACACTCCTCAATAGGCACTTAAATATTGTTCTCTACAAGTGTCATCTTGTAATAGAAACTCCTACAGTACGCAGCAGACTTTGGCCCTTGCTTTACTGCTGCTTAGAGAAGAAATCTTTACTCTTCTGGACATCGGGCTTGATTGTGTCACTGCCTGGTTTCCAGCCAGCAGGGCAGACTGAAAAGATAAGTCAGCAAGCAGATGGGACATTGAAGTCATATCACCGCAGCGGTTAAGAGTTTACATTAGTTTTCAATTAATCAGATAAATCATTCAACATCCATCTCTCATGACCTCTGCTGCAGTATTTCAGTGATTGATTAGTAAATGAACAGGGCAAAAGTTGAGCCCTGATAAGAAGTTCAACTTTTGATCTTGACCTCATCATTGTAGTCTTTGCCCTGAAGGAGACTTTGGCTGTAACTTGAGCTTCCAACTAGTTAATGGCCATCATTTTGTTGATTTACGTATCATAACAATGGTTTACAATACACAATGTTATCACAATAACCCATTATTCATTGTACTATATTGACACTGATGACATAGCTATTCATTAATGATGATGATCACACATTAATAAAAGAGCACACAACATTAATTGTTGCATTTTCAGTGTCACGTATGTGCTGTGTGTGGTCAGTGGATGGCAGCAGATGCTTACCTTCTCCGTGTTCGTCAGTGAATTGAAATGCTTGCACCAAACGGAGGGTCTCTTCAACTGAGCGGCCGACAGGGAGGTCGTTGATGGTGATCTGTCTCAGAACGCCCTTTCCATCAATGATGAACAGGCCCCTGAGAGAAAGTGAATGCGCCACCCAAACATGTGGTGAACTGTATTCAGGATTTGTCACTCAAGACCAGCACTACCATCAGCAGTTTGTAATTTAACCTGAATCAAGCAACCAGTGGACTGCTTGTGGTCAATGTGCCATCTCTCTTGGGCCAAAGCAGAAATATACCATACACTGGTTCCTTTGTTTCTGCTCTGTATAAAAGCTTTCCTTGTACAATCCCGCATTGTCTGACCCACCTGTAGGAGATGCCTTCATCCTCTTTCAGAACACCATAATCTGTGGAGATGCAGCGCCTCGTGTCAGACACCAGGGGAATCTTCATGGCTCCAAGACCTCCCTGTTTGCGTGGCGTGTTGGTCCTGAAAGGAAGCGGGAAATGTTGATTTCAGAGTGTTTGAATACAAATAGTCAGTTTGGATACTTGTATAAGAAATCTGTGTTGCTACCATGCGAAATGGGAGAAGTGCGAGTCCACTGAGCAAGCAATGACCTCGCAATCAATCTTCCGGAAATCATCAGCAGCATCACTGAAGGCAATAATCTCAGTTGGGCACACAAAGGTGAAGTCCAGTGGATAGAAAAAAAAGACAACGTACTTCCCTGCGCAAGTAGAGCAAAAGACTAGTGAGCATCATGTAACAAGGAAGCTGGGGAAAATAATTCTGCATCAATTTTTTCATCCTTGCGGACACTTCAAAATCTGAGCAGTTGAATACACTGGTGAAAAAAAAAAAAAAGGATTACCTCTATAATCTGACAGTTTGATGTCCTTAAATTGCCCATCAGGCATCACTGCCTTGGCAGTGAAGTCGGGCGCCAGTTTTCCAATCTGAGCTTTACCAGCAGCCATCTTCAAGTCTATGTGGGTTTCACGAAAATCAAAAAAGTCAAAATGTCAGTCACAGCTGCATAGAAATTCTGGTTTTATGATTTGATCATGGCTTTTCCACATTTTCAAGACAAGGAGATGAAAGAAACTTTTTTTTCCCTGTAAATTTTCCCTGTAATCACATAAACCAGCCACAAAAGGTAATCGTTTCACAACATTAACATAAAAATGCCCTGGTTATCTATTTCATAAAAGAAATAAATTTGATTGTGGGTATTGTGAGCAAGCACTCAATATCTTACGTCTTCGGTCAGGAATAAAACGTGACCAAATCACATGCAGGGATTCATATTTCGTTTTTCAAGACGAACAGCCTCAGAACTGCCGTTTGCCAAACGAAGTAACCATACATAGGACGTCGGTGAATTGAACAGAGAAAAGCAGGCGTGCGCCTTCATTTCCTAATAGATTTCAAATTTTGGCCAACAAATTACAAGATGCCTGCATGTACTGTGGGTGGAGGTGCATAACACAAAGCGAGGAATCTTCCTTTGATTCTTTGAAAAGTGTACGTCATCAGCGTCTACCTTTACTTCCAACACTTTCGGGTAAACTTTTATTGGACAAATCCATCGTTTCCCTGCATAATTAGACCTACAACAGTTCCCGTTTCACGTCAAATCCACAGGTGTTTCCGCTTTTCTAAGTTTTCTATGACGGGCGGCTTGCGCTCCAAATCATCTGAGCTTCAAGAGAGATACAGACGATCATATCGATCATGAACCTTCACGATAAGGAAGGAAGACGATATTCGTCTTCAAACGAATGCGTTTCAATTTTCTGCAAGCACAAAAAGCGGTAACAACCAAAGCAAAGTGTTCGGCGCACAAATCAAGCAGTGTGAACTGATGTCACAGCCACTAGCTGGGTGAAACTGAATGACTTGATGTTAACTCCCAAATTGTGATTTACTGGAACCGAATTAGTCTGACCTACCTGGGTTTGGTTTCCACACGATTGGCGTCTCCGGCTCAGAGTGAAGAGTCGCGTGTGTCGTCTTGTCTGGTGGATTTATACTCCTCGACAAATCTCGCGATACTTTGTCCTTTAGAACGCGGTCACTGCCCCCGACGCTCCGGTTTTCCAGCATGCAGCATGACTGTGCAGTTTTCCAACCCGCTTCATTTCACTTTGCAGGAATTCGACGGGCAGTTACGAAATAACGAAGCCAAAATGGAATCACAACGTTTTTACTTTTCGTTTTCTTACACATCACACAGCAGAGCGACAGCGCTTATTCTCACAGATCTACAGCTCATACTGAATCAGTCATTGGACTTGTAGAGGAGCAACTTAGGTTTGCTGCACCCCAAAGGGCACAACTGCTAATCCAAGCAAACATCCCAGCAGAGGTCACAAGGTTTCTTCATGTGACTCCAAACGCCGTTGTATTCATGCCTAAACTGAGTACACATGCTCCTTTTCACATGTTTCTGACAATCACGCTGTACATATTGCAGTAGACGCACCACCAGGTTTACATTACAGTGTGAGTGGTATGTGAGCTATGTAGACAGATACAGTGCCCATAAATGCAGGCTTTCTCACGCTGCCTCACAGAAAGGTCCCCTAAGGTGTCTGATTTAGGGTGAATGACACACATCTGCCTCAGTATCTGTGAATGAAGCTTCACACTAACATTTGCCTTGGAAACCAATGACAAGTTTTGAGTTTGAGTGTGCCGGTAAATTTCTCCTTTTACACATATTGGTATAAAGGAGTACGGAATCGTACTGGTAGTTGCAATGACAGCACAGGCAGGCAGTCCACGCCTCCATTGTTAATGTGAAGGTAATGGTCTGGTGAAGTGCAGGTGTGGTCAGTCCCCCTACTACCTTATTGCAAACTCATGCTTACTGGTCCTACTGACTGCTTTGATTATCTTTAGTCATACGTGTGTAAGTCTTTGTCTTTTTAATGGGGCTTCGAAACCAAAAGGAGATCGGTCTTGAAGGAATTGGGCGATAATGTTACACCTGGAGCAAAGATTAAGGTGAAGCAATATGGTGCTTGAATCGTCTCAATAATATCACAACTGATGCCTCATGTATGAGAGCTGTATGTGTACAGCTATGTTCTCCCTGCAAGACTTTACCCATTGTCTCTTGGACAGAAATATTACAAGACATTGTCTATAAGTATTATTCCTTACTTGGGAATGCATTCCTTGTGCTCTTCTTTTCATACTACATTGTAGATCTTTTTATAATAACGCGTGTTCGGAAAGACTAACTATTGCTTTACCGTTTTGCTGCCTTTTTTAAACTGTTAAGATGAATGAATAGTCTCATTCAGGGACTATTCATGGGAATGCAGCTCAATAGCTTCCTGTTTGATGTTTTCCCTGTCTTGAGAGTGATCTGCTGTTTCAACATTGTGGACTCACCCCATAACAATTAACTGTTTCACTTCCTTCTCTGTGCTGTCATATTTACTCAAGTACAGGGCTGAGGAGAGGCAACAACTGGCTTACTTGTTGACAGTGACTAGCACTGCTGCGACAAAATCAATATAAACACAAAAGAACTTGAGACATTTTCCAAATCCAGACGTCTAAGGAGCAAGACATTGATACAAAAGGTCTTGCGAATTGCTTTGCATCACCAGGCTTTCCCTTCCAAATACGTGGAGATCCCATCTTCGAGATTCGGTCTTATTGCCTGAAATGTTTATAGCACAGGTTATTCTGGGGGCTACAATCTACTCAATCAGCCTCTCTGCAGCATCTCACTGTGTGATGTCTGTGCCTGTGGTTGCCATGACCACCGCATCAAGGGCCAGATAAGAGGCAAGCACACAATAATCTGCTGTTAGAAACACCACAGTGGGCTGCAGTGATCAAACGTTGCCTCTGTTCATCTCCTGTTTCACAATATGATCATAATTAGCCCATCTGTTCCTTGCTGATTCCAAGGCAACTGGATGTTTGAAGGGCACAGCTATGTTTTCTGCAACGACTAAAAAGACTGGGATGTTGTTTTGAACAGGATTGTCTCACATCTGATAGTGCGCAGTAGTTTTGCAGGTGCACCTCAAGAGCACGACCGAAACCAGTGAGAGGAAATGTAATGCACAAATCAACAGTTTATAGCGTCCTGTCCATGTTTTTTTTATTGTGTTTTCCACTGTGAAAGTAAGTAGCACAACGAAAGTATGAAGTGAAAATAGAGGCGAATGCATATGTTTGCTATTGCTACCAAGGTCTCTTTCTCTATGATCAGAGTATTAAAAAAGATATATAAAATATGTAATAAAAAAAGGCCCCAGTTGTCCCTGACCTGATTCCTGGTTTACTGAGTTGTGTTGTTAGATCTTATGGGGAAATAGTCCGTTGAGGGCAGTGTCTGGGGAACCTGTATGTGTGATCATCTCAGTGTGATGCTGATTGGAAACCGGGCCTCAGCTTGCCCTGTCAAGGTAGTCACAACCAAGAGAAGCTGTGAGGGGGGCCGCACTGGCCGCGGCAATCACAGCAGGCAGTGACAGCAATAGGTTTGTGTATTTCAGCCAAGCCCTCAAACAGATCAACAAGCCTGTGCAGAAGGTGCAGCGCCGTAAAGTGCGAGGATGAAGATTGTTGAAGCATCAGTGTGATCATATTTACTCAAGGACAACATTAGATGAATATGAGGATGCAAAGATTATTTGCAAGGGATGTGTGCAGTAAAAAGTCAGCAAAGTCTGCTTTATAATCTCAGAAAAATTCACACTGAACGCACAATACACGCACAAACTTATATATTATGGACTTGCTCTAAAGCCAGAATAAAATTGATATTTGAGTCATCGTAGAGGAAATTGCCCCACAAAAACAGGTAGCGGCCTCAAATATACTGTCTCTTTAAGACATCTTCCCGCGCTGATTCCATCTTCCGGAAATGGACTGGAAACGGGAACATATTTCGCGCCAAATTGAAAGAGCGGATCATTGTGTCTGAGGTGGGAGACGCTGCTTGACGTCACTCCGGTTTTAACCTTTCTCAACGTGTCTTTCCTTTGTAAGGTAAGCTCGTAAGTTTGTTTTATTGATCTGTATTGGCGTTTCAAGAAAGCGTGAGCTCTTGTGTCGAAGCGCTTCGCCAAAGTGTGAAGGACTTTCGTTTTTCTTTTTTCAGTTAAGTTCCCCACCGAAAGATGGAAGAAGCGAACAACTTGATCGGTGCAGGGAAGAAGCACCTGGTGATGGGCAAAGTGGTGGAGGCGGTGGCCGCCTTGCAGGAGGCCTGCGGCATGCTGTGAGTGCGGCAAAATGGTTCTGGAGACATCTCATCGTCACAAATAAGGAGAATTCTTTCTTAAATTAAGCGAAGTGTGGCACCAAAATGTGACGTTTTGACGAAGGCAATTGAAGTGAAGTGTCCCAGCTCTGCTAACTGCTAAAATATTTTCATTCATTCAATATCTGGCAGATTCAAGGAATATTTAATTTATTTAATTTAAGTTGGAGCTTTTAATGTTACAATTGGCTTTTGTTGATGTGCATGAATGCCAGTCAACACATGAATGGTCAGGGGTCTGGATTTAAGATACAAATCCTCAGGCAAATATTCCTATTGCAGAGCTAAAAAGTATGGCGACACAGCAGACGAGTGCGGGGAAGCTTTTTACTGGTGTGGCAAAGCACTGCTGGATCTGGCCAGGTGAGAACGAGTGTCCGCCATTGTTGATGATTGTGGGCTTGCGTTGGGATTGACGATTCCTATTCCATGTAGGATGGAAAACTCTGTCCTGGGCAACGCTCTGGAAGGTGTTCCTGAGGAAGAGGAGTGTGAAGAAGTGAAACATTCTAACTTTGAGAGCACAGAAAATCTCGATGGTGAGGCGCTCAAGGGTCTAGTCCTCAGAAACGAGCGCAGCCTGTGTCGGTTCCTTGACAAGTCAAGTCGTCCATTTCTTACCTACACAGAGAAGACAAGAGACGAACTGAGGGAACAGGTGTACGACGCCATGGCGGAGAAGGAGAACGAAAAGGGTGAAACTGCCAATGGAAATCAAAATGGCGACGCAGCAAAAGAGCATGTTGCTCCAGAGGGAGAGGATGAGAAAGCCAAGGAAGGGGGAGAGGAGACCAGAACGGATGTAAAGGCCAACGGCGATGAGAGTGGGAGTAAACCAGCAGAAACGGATGATAATATGGGCAAAGGAGAGGAAGTTGGTGCACAATCTGCCAATAAGCCGACAGACGGGCCAGACGAGGCTGAAGGTAATGGTGGTGCCACCTGGATCGTCTGATTTGCTGGTCATAATTGAATAAGGTTTGTCTGGTGCAGATGGTGAAGAAGAGGAGGAGGAGGAGGAGGAGGAGGAAGGAGATGATGCAGAGATGGAGGGTGATGAGGGTGATGCGGAAGGACAGGATGAAGGGGAGGACGCAGCAGAAAAGGTTCTTTAATCAGTTAAAGTGCACAGCAAGTGTTCCATTGGAGACACTCCGATCGGACTTTTTTCTTCATCTTTAAAGGAGGACGATGAGGAAGTGGGTAACCTGCAGCTGGCCTGGGAGATGCTGGAGGTGGCAAAGGTCATCTACAAGAGGTGCGTCTGTGTGTGTCTATGCTTTCCTCACAAAATTGAGTGTACATTAATCTGCAATATGAAATGTGATTTTCTTTCACAGGAAAGATGCGAAAGAGGATCAGCTGATGGCGGCTCAAGCTCACCTTAAACTGGGCGAAGTGTCCACTGAATCTGGTAGGTCTCTGTGGGGACGGATGTCTCCTTCCCCTCCCCCCAGCGACGTCCCCAGTGTTCTGTTGTAGTTCTCCGCCGAGCCTGTCTCTTTTTCCTCTGTCTCACAGGGAATTACAAACAGGCGCTGGAGGATCTACAGGAGTGTCTGTCGCTGCAGCTGAAGCACCTCGACTCCGACAGCCGTCTGCTGGCCGAGACTCACTACCAGCTCGGTCTCACCTTCGGCCTGGACAACCAGTTCAGCCAGGCCATCGAGGCCCTGAACTGCTCCATTGCAGTCATAAAGAGCAGACTGGGTGAGCAGGTGGAGCCCCCCTGTGGGCAGGATGAGGCGTAGCGTGACCAGGCTCTGTCTGAGGCCTAGGCTGTGCAGCTGAGGGTAGCAAATTCTAATTCTCATTTCTCTCCCAGACAAACTTCAGGAGGCCATCGACAAGGCAGAGGGGCCAGATGCCGTGCCGGATGAGAGGAAGGAGTTGGAGGAGCTGCAGTCTCTGCTGCCAGAGATCCAGGAGAAGGTAGAGGATGCCAGGGCGGCTGAAAAGATGGTGGCCACTGGTGGCGAGGCCCTGAAGGAAGTGCTGGTGAGTGACAGACAAGCGTTTTTATGAATCTGACCATGTTGTGATGTTTGTCTAGTGGGCTGTTAATATCTTTTGTTTGTCCGTTTGTCAGAATGGTGGCTCCTCACTTAGCAATGCTGAGCAAAATGGAGCAAACACTGCAAGTTCTTCGGTACGTCAAAAATGCAAATGGCAGAATCATTCTGCCTGTAATGCTCAGATTGGTTTGGGCACTTGTGATTTTTGCTTCTCTCCCAGACGAAGGACTCATCGAGCAGCACCAGCCCCGACACGAAGACTCAAGTCAGTGATATCTCCCACCTGGTCAGAAAGAAGGTGAGGGGAGCTCGTCAGTTGGTTTAAAATGGCTGCAAAATATCAAAGGTTTTTGCAGAATGTCAGGAACGGTGTTTTGATGTGGCAGACGTCATTTCAGAGGAGGCAAGAGGAGAGTCCCGTTAAGGAGGGAACGCCCAAAAAGTTGAAACAGGAAGGCGCTCAGACCAACGGCGAGCCCGTGACCAGCAGTACTAACGGAGCACACGTCAATGGAGACGCAAAACACACGGCCAGTATGGAAGTAGAGAGGTAAAGAGGACCACCTGCTGAGTTAGGGGGTAGAGGCCTCGTTGTCTGATGTGTATATTTGCCATTCTGCAAAGCTGTCGGCTCTCCAAAAATTCACCCATGATGGGGCCTTTATATTGGATAAAATGCTGAAACGATTCCTTGTGATTTCTCCCTCACAGCCAGTGAATTTGCATCCAGTCCCATCGCCTTGTCACTTGTCCGTGTCCTTTAATCTGCTCAGTTGCTGTGTTTGTCTGATTTATCGCTGTTGGTGCGCCTCTTTACTATTAAAGTTGATGTGTTTGGTACACCTGTGTCCTTTGATTCAATCAATACCTCAGCTCGGATTGCTTTTGTCCTCACTTCGATTCATTGTGGTACAACTTTCTAAGTCCCATTTCTCTGAAATTCCTCACTTTATTTTCATCCCTAGTGCCCTGGGCGCCTTCCACCACTTACTAAAAAAAAAACTTTTTTAATGCCTGAATCATTTATTGTAACTTATGGATTAAATTGTGGCTCTTAGTTTTTAGTCTTGGATGTAAATAGTCTTTCACAACTTAAAAGTAATCATCCTTCAATGCTAAAAACATAATTTGTCTCCAAGGCCCAAAAAGCAGCAACATCTTCACGGGGAAAATAGGGTGTTTTTAGGCCAGTGGATACTGACATGGGCTGTTCAGAGCATCAGACATTAATTCATCTTTCCATCTGTTTACAGCACATTATGGCCAATTATTTGAACAGCACCATTTTAAGTGTGAGGATTACAAATGATGCATCACTGTCCTGAGGTTTAGTGGCTGCAAAAGGACAACTTCAGTTTCCTACACAGCTCAAACTCACTCTTCCACACTTTGTAATTTCAGTTCTGCTTCTCATGGTACCCAAAGAACACTGGCGGTGAACACAAATGCCACAGTACCCAGACTCGTATTCAAACATCAGCTTGTCAGGAACCAATTTTTATTAATATCATTAATGTGTCATCAGCATCATCAATGAAATGAGTTAGTCTGTTTTAAAGCAGAATCAAGTGTGCATTCATTGCCCTTCTTTTTCTTGATGAACACTTCAGTTCCACAAAGCGAGGAAGAAACAGGAAGAAGGGGGGACGACAAAGAGGGCAGGGACTGCAGTGAAGGAGGAAACGCAGGGAAAATGACGTCTGGCGGAGCAGGAATCTCCCCCTTCACTGGGATATGATTGGTTTTTCCCTTGTGCAAGAACGACAACAAAAAAATAATCAAAACAAAAATACTCAAAATGGTGCTCTAGAAACAAAAGATGAGAGGAACAGGGATTGCTTGCTGGGATGTGGTGTTGGCTGTTATTTCTTTTTGTGATCTTTTTTTTTTTTTGTTCCATAAAGCCACGTTAGGATTTGACGCAGTCGTCGTCATCAGAGGTCTGGCTGCTGCTACTGGTTTCGGACTCGGAGCCCTCCTCCTCTTGTGCCTCCGCCACACTCCTCCAGGGGGTGAAGTGGAGGGTCACGCCTCGCGCCCGTGGGAGAACCCCGTTCCTCTGCATGCCGTTTCTCTTGAGCTGATGAAAGAGAGGAAACTGTCAGCTGGACGTATGCATATGCAAAAAACCCAAAACAAAATATGATTGCGTCTGTGCGTCACCTGTTCCGTCTTAGTTTGGAACTCTCTAAGCTCGTCCTCAGTCAGAGGCAAGAAGTTGTCATCGTTTTCTGGGTATTCCTGCCAGCCCATGGCCTTCAGCAACCTGCAAAATCAGCATTTTTTCTCCAACTTTCTTGCTCAGTTGTCCATGTGCAAGTGTAAAGATGATTTGTGTGTGTGTGTAAAATTGTTGGCCATGCCCTACCTGTGCTCTGCCTCCAGAGAACTGGACAGGTGTTCGGTGTCTGAGTCACTGAGGGAGCAGGACAGGCCGTTCTCGTGGCAGACCTCCTCACTGTATGCTTTGGGCTCTGGGGTGCTGCTTTCGCCCTAATGTGGACAGAGAGGAATGCGAACATACACACATTCAGATGCAAGCTACCACTTCCTTTTGTACTATTTTACCAAATATTCAAATAACGGGCAACATTGGTCATTTAAATAGTAATGTTACATTGGTAAGTTAGATCTGTCTGCTGTTAAAATTGAAAAAATATCTATTTAACTTCCACATACAAACAGATGAGACAGATATCTGTTTGCGATGGAAACCTTTCAATGCTCTGTGTTTACTCTCCTTTGCCCTTGCTTTGGATTGGTGCTCACCTCTCCCGATGTTCCCGGGCTGCTGCTGGTGGTCAGCTCCCCGGTGCCCTCGTCCTTCAGGGCTCGAAGGAACTCGCTCTTGCGGTCAGGACCACGGCGCATCAGCTTCAACCTCGACGGGGCAATGTCGATGGGAGGGGTGGTGCTGGAGGGGTGCTGGAGTAGCAGCCAGAATGGGCAAGAAGGCGACAGTTAGCAAATGATGTTCACTTGCGTTAGCGGCAACACGCTCCAGTCACCTGGTTACTTTCAATAACACTTCGTCGTGACAGCAGGGACAGAATTAATAATGCAAGACACAATGGAAAAATACATTTGAACATTTTGTAATTTGGGTTTTCAGGCCCTCACACTGAAAAAACCACAAGGCCCTGGATTTGTCAGTGAGTCAATAGAATCATGTGCCGATTGTTCAAAACAAAAACAGAAAACCTGTGAACCTTGTTATTCAGACGGACGGGGCTTATGTGGCACATTCACGAGCCTTGCCCTCTCCGTGGATGATGACTATGTTTAGATAAAAGCCGTCATTGACTCACGCGGTGATGTGTCCGCTACATGCAGCAGCACTAAGCTGGGCTCACCGCCGTGCCATTTTACCTTTTTGCTTGCTTAGCACTTTTACAGTTTGGTGAAATTATAGCTATTATGACCTGATTTAGAGGCGACAGTCATCCCGGCCACTGCGTGCTCACCTCTTTCGGGGCATTGTGCTGCGGTGCGCTGGCTGGGGTGCTGGGTTTGGCTGCAGATATGGGGCTAGTGAACACTGAATCTCGGCCCGGCAGGTGAAGGCCGGACTTGGTGATCTCTCTTCCACCTGATTTCCACTGGGTGCTCTGGACAGGAGGACACAGGCGTCACCTTTTTTCTTTTTGCTCGCTGACCCAAAGCCGGCATTTTTTCCCCCTCCAAATATGGAGCCGTACCTTGGTGGGGGCCACAGCAGGCTTTGGGACCAAGTTCTTGTAGACGCTGGAGCCCACTATGGGAGTTTTGCTGCCATTAGTGGGCAGGGCACCAGCGCTGGCAAAGCCAGCAGAGAACGCTGTGCTGGGGTCTTCCTTGGACACTTTCTTAATGACCAGCATTTTGGACACCATTGGTTTACCAGTGGGGGGATTTTCTGCACAGGGGACAACAGTTGCAGCGTGAATGGCTTGGAGAACATAAACGGTCAACAGATCACGACAAGGTGCTGCAGAAAGGCCATTAGTTGCACGATTAGATGTAATATGAGCAGACCAATACACAGTAATATCTTGATATACGAGAAACTAAACATCCACGAGTTTTTGGAGATTTGAGCAGTCTCACAGTCCAAAATTTTGTGGCAGACCTCCAAGTTATGAGTTGTGCTTGGGGACACCACTGCTTGTAAGTGGATGGGTATGCACTATCTATGACAGCGGGTGCCGTCCATGATGACTTGAAACTACAACAAACAGGAACTTCAGCATAGGAAGATTCATTCAAGACTACCTGTGGGTCATTTAATAACTTTAAGAGGAGAGCCAACATCCACTCGATGGTGAGGCATGGAGAAGCATTTAGAGCGGACGTTAACATGACGAAAGAACACATCACACTTTTGCTGTATGTGTGTCATTAGGAATAATAAAAAATAATTTCAGATACGAGCTGATTGGCTTACGAGCTCAGTCACAAAACAAATATGAGTATCAAGGTAGAGCTGTACTGCACATATGGACTTTCACTAAAAATTCAGGCAGCAGTTGGAAAAGATAATGGAGTGAGTTTCTCTGCACACAGTGACAAAACAAACACAAATCTCTTAACCTATCACACATGCTAACTTCTGTGATGAATCTAGGGAATTCCCACAGCATTCCGCTCACATCGCTGATATCTGTGCTACCTCTGGTTTCCCAAACAGTGCATGTCCAAGGTAATTTGCAACTTACCCCAGACTCCAGCATGTGGAGCCACAGCTCGCATCAGAGTCGCCGGCTTTCCAGTCGTTTCAGGGTTGAGGGAAGGCTGTGAGGACACACGCTCATTGTCAGGGTGTTACGCACTCTAATCTCAGCCAGTTCCATCTCACCGGCCGAATAGCTTTGGCATATTTCCCCTCTCCTAGCGTCTACTTATTTCAAAACTAGGTCAAGGTCAGATACGGACATTAGAGAGAAGAAAATCTACTCACAAAGTCCTCTTCAACAAACTTCAGCTTGTCGTCCTTGCGTTCCTCGTTAGGGAACTTGTCCTGGTAGGAGGTGCCCTTGCGGGGATGAAAGTTGCCATTGCGCTGCCGGTGCCCCCCCTGCCTGTCCCTGTCGCCTCCTCCCCGTTTGGGGTGGCGTCCCTGGTGGTGGTGGCCGTCCTGGACACCGCGTGGAGCTCCGTGCCAGCTGGGGGTGTCCTTCCAACACGATCCTCCCGCCAACCCACCATGTCCCCCTTTGGCCACGCCAGAGTCAACTGAGTCATGCCTCAGAAGAAGCGAGGGCTGCTGCCATCCATCACCTTCACAGACCATGACACAGAGAAGGATAATTTCACTATGAGCTGTCGGTGTAGCTTTGACCGATAACTCGCAATGTAAGCTCGTCTGCTGCGGCTGGTTACTTAAGACAATAGGGTTTAAAATTCATCGAGGCCAGATTCCTGCGAAACGGCAACCAGCCCCCCGGCGACGGACTTGCCACTCTTAAGACATCCCATTGTCTCAGGGGCCGTAAAAATAGCATCTGGGACAGACAGTCGCTGTTTGTGGGGAATATCATAGAGAATACACTGGGTATACAGAATCTTAGCATTAATTAAAAGGACCATTTCAAAAAAGAGAACGTCTCGAGGATGTGGTCTGTCCAAAACATGCACATTTCAATCAGGTTCCGACGCATAACCAGCGCCACACGACAAAAACGTGTCCCCTTAAGGCGAGACACAAATACAGATGAATCTCTGCTAATCTCCTCTGGCCTGCGGTGTCACTGAGGTTAAATAGTGAGCTAAAAGCACGCTGAGGTGGCTTAACTGAGCCAGTCACTGAGAAAGAGAAAGAAACCAACAGCAACATAGCAGAACTCACGTGAGCTGACATTGTTTGTATTACATTACACACATGACTTAAGAATAATGTCTTTTAAAACGTCTCACAGAATATTTCTTGCTTAAAAAAAAAGCTGATGAAACAGAAGGGGGGTATCTTCAGTCATTTTGGGAGAGCCACTAATCATGGACAGTGATAATAACTCGTACGAACTGAGCAGGTTAGTCTGACATTCTGGGGAACACACACAAAAACTGATTCCACCTTGCTCAGGTTGAAGGCAGGTGAAATGAAGCGACAGATTTTAAAAGGTCGCCCAACTGCAGGTGCATATTTAGTTCAATCATACAGTAGTCGTCATGTGCCGCTGGCTTGTCTAGGTTTGTCTATAGGCTACAGGTTTCTCAAGTCCTTAAAAATGTGAATAACGGCTCAGTGTCATTATCTGAGGAGCAGGTCATCTACTGCTGGCCTCTGGTTGGTATGCCTGAGCTTTGGACGAGACGAGAAGTATGTCAACAGGAACATCCGATCAAAATGGAAACCAGGAGGCCAGATGAAATGAAATGCAAGGGTACTCTCACGTTTACCTGGTGACAACCTGAAATATACGTAGCGGAGGATTTGTGTCACATTGCAACATGCTAAGACAACACCTTGGTCAAGCGTGACAAACGAGTGTGGAGTATCAAAACATCTCTTTATCCAGCCATGGAAAAGCCACACAAACAATACAACCTCGGGAGACATTTCGTTTTCTATGTCGTCCAGAGCACCGCAGCATATTTAACGGTGAATGAGGTTTGTTATTGGACTTCAAAAGAGGACTTTAAGAGAAGATTTAAAACAGCAGCTTGATCATACACCAGAAAAATTCACATGGGAGGAATGACAGCTATGAAATGCCTGCAACACACCGGCATGTCTACGAGCAGACCAGTTTCATTTTGGCAAGACAAAACTTTACCAGATAATATTGTTCTGAAAATAAGGCCATGTTTTTCTATTTTCAGGGACTACACTTTGGGACTACATCTCTCTCTCTCTTTGATTATTCATCTCTGTCAAATTTGATTGATGTTTTGTTAGAATTTTCGAAACTAGATTTTGTCATCAAAACGCCATTTTCGAAAAATCTGTCTTGAAAAACTAGGGTCATATTATGTCCAGGATCATCATATGTTCGGGTCAATACAGTATTTGCTTCTTTGGTACTGTATATATTTCTTCTGTATATAAATGCACCAGAACTTTGCACCATAATGTCACTGCACAATGCAAATGGCTGTAATCCCTCTCAATACAGCAGGCCTCTGCAGAGTCAGTCACTCCCTAGTGAAACGTATTTGGCATCACTTCACATCAACGTGGAAGCAGACAGAAGAATTTCCTGCTGAAAGCCAATGCTTGTCACTGACAGAGTGTTAACATGAGAGTGGAGGAATGTTAACATGGATTCTGAATAATACTGCAACATCAGGCAATCTGGGTCACAAGTGGAGCTTCTTTCCATTTCCAGGCATCTAAACGACACAGGGCCACGTCATCCATACCCAAATGACAGCAGGACTTGGTTGGTTTTTGAGGACAACTTGCTACTTATCCAAGTAAATTCTTCATTTAGGGTCGGGATGGGATGTGGAATGCCTCTGTACAATTGGTAACATTTAAGGTGAGGGTAGCCAAGCAGCGAAATCCAAAAACCTGTCCAGCTGCTATGATTCACCTTTGACTTGGATACTACAACCTGGACAACTGATTAACTCCACAGTCACAATTTCATACGGTTACCGGTACTGTCTTTCAAAACAAACTGTGGTTACAATGGTAACGGAAACAATCTCGCAGCACCATTACCTGCTGGAGCGCGCAGGGAGCCATTGTTGAAGAAACCATCGGAGGAGTTGTGGCGGCGGCGGTTTACTGGAGTTCTGCCGTCTCTGTGATGGTGGGGGTCGCCTTGTTTCTCAATGTTGGCGGCAGGGGACTGCGGGACAGAGATGGAGCCACGTTAGTCAATGTCAGAGAAAATGCATTTGACACATTTGAAATAAACGACAAATAAACAATAATCACTTCGCGTTCGGGGACATTTGCTGGTGAAATTGAGGGGCACAAGGAAAAGTTTGCTGCATCATCATCAGTGAGTCAGGAGATAATGCAGGTTCTACATTGTCAACAGTCCTCTTATGAAATCACGGCTTTGCCATCTATAAATGTTCGACAACGGCTCCACCTCCACCATGACAAAATACAGAGTACTACTGGTATGTTTCAGATGCCACAAAATACACTGTTGTTGATATTCTGACACGTTAAATGCGTGTCAGCAGTCTTTTGTAAATTTTGCGAATACATAATGTTTTAGATATCCAGCATGAAAACAGCTTGTAAACTGCAAGTTTACTTTTAAGTGAAAGGAATTGAACGTTGGAAAATATAACATGGGATACCAACAGGCTCTCAGTGAGTCACTCAGCTGGAGAAAATCGCATCATTTAACTCTAGACCTACGTTGAGTTCATCATAGCAGCTTGTTTTTCTAGCATGAAATGTAATGAGTGTAATGAGTATTACACCACATGCAAAATACACAACAAAAATATTACAATGCTTGTCCACCCTTTTCTACCTTTAGGGTCTACTTGAGCAAAAAATAATACCGTTAAAAACAACTTTTCACTATCACCACCATTTACAACTTATGTGCAGAGTTTACTCTCTGACTGGACCGTCCCTTTCTCCAACACACTACTCCATTACCCACACACACACGCACGCACACTAACAGACAATGCTCACAACGTCAACACAAGTATCACTTCTGCTGCAGGATTTGGTCCCAGCAATCTTATCTTTTTCATAGGCACTAATTCACACACAGTACACATCGCGCACATCCACCCACCCACCCACACCTACACACCTTGGTAGGCTGGGGCGTGGAGAAGTTAAGCCAGGCAGGGACAAAGTCATGCTGCGCCATTTAGGTCCAGTGTTTCCGGTCAGTGGATCGAGGCATCAAACCTCATGGCCAGGATCTTCAAAAAAGGGAGAAACAAATCAGGACCTTTTTAAAACACACTTTCTGGTGCACCAGCATGTCTTCAAACAGTCAAAATGAATCTTCTTTATTTTCTAATGTTCTATCGTGTCGACATTTCTTTGAAATGCCTGTTGTTAATTCTTTTAAGAAGAGCATCAGAGCTCAAAAGTCAAGTCTTTGGATGATCTCGATCTTTCAATTCAAAATATATCATAACATGTGTAGGTAGCATAGTCTGCGCCGCAGTTTGAAGCATAGCAACACGTGTGAAATGGGAAATTGATTGTTTGCAATAAATTGTTGATGTAATGCTATTGATGCATTTGCTGTGGCGACTAATTTCACAGCCGTTATGTTCACAGCACTTGGCTGAGCTGGATCACTCAGGCAGAGTTCTCATTACCCCAGAGTCTGTGGCTCTGAAGTCCTTTGCCTCCTCTTCTCTGGTTCCAACTGGGCTTGGTTCCTCAGGCCCGTTCACGCTGACTGCAGACAGCACACACCGACAGACAGGGAGCAGCACACCACCGACCCCCTGTCCGCCTCTGCCAGGACGACGCGACCCCTCTTCCCAGAGGCAGGTCCCCACGTCCAGGATGAAACACTGGAAGGAGGGTCGAATGTTTGCAAGAAATGATCTGGAGGGGTAATCCAGACGGGCCGGGCAGGGTGCTGATTTCAACGTGGAGGTGAGGAGGTCTGCGAGGATAAGTGTTTCCTTCTTGCTATAGATTCCTCAGAAGCGCATGTGCTGTAATGGCTCAGGTGAATCTTGAGTGCTACAGTTCCAAGCAAGTCCCGATAACCTCTTATGTGAACAAGAAGTTATATTCTTCAAAAACTTCTTTGATCCATTTCGCTCAGGTTTGTTGAGTGGGATGAAAAATGACAACCGGGCTAATATGCTGATTGGCAAAATGAAAAGATTGAGAGGTGATTTGTCCAAATGGCAATGCAGACTAGGGTTGTCTTACTATTACCACAACCAGGAAGAAGTCAGTGAGATCGGCCTGGCCCAGAGCATGGAGAGCGATCTGTGTCACAGCTCCACTTTGACACCAGATGGGGAGGAAAAGAGGATGGCCTTTCTCCCGCCACACCGCGTGCCAGTATGGGTATCCTTTCACTCGCCGTTTACCGACTCATTGTTCAGTGTACTGAAATATGTTGAGAAAGAATGAGTTCGCGGACAGTCTTCTATCTGCAATGGACGTCTCTCAGAACCACTGCTCACCTGATCAAAGACTGCCAGGGTTTAAAGAAAACAACGCTGAAAGGTTCAAAGTCACATGACAATGAGGAGAGTAAATCCTGATGTTACATTGCCGTCATCTTTCGCCTTGATTATTGAAATGGGGGCGCCACTGTACAATGCATTATAATGGTTTTCTGGCCATACGCTATGCTTTCACTATTCTTATAAACCCATCGAATTATCCGGTGACGTGTGATAGAAGCAGAAATCGTCTCCGATTTCATAGATAGGAAGTGTCCAAGCCGAATGAAAATCACCACACAAATTATTTTTCCGAGCACAAGTTGTCATACACTGCAAAGGAGTCCTTCAAAGTGGTAGGACATTTCCAAGAGAGAAGCTTCAGTGCCAACTCAATCACCACAACCAACA
The DNA here is from genome assembly GCA_900312935.1 of Carapus acus. NCBI lineage: Eukaryota > Metazoa > Chordata > Actinopteri > Ophidiiformes > Carapidae > Carapus > Carapus acus. Next base: position 62,346 of record OMPJ01011219.1, read on the forward strand.
AGCTCAGCTCCTTTCTCTTGGTGGAAGTAAGTGGGATGAAACTCAGTGTGAAAGCTGCAATGATTTAGCGGGCAGGACTTTCTTTCCAGAGTTGGTCTTGCTACGACAAGTGGCTTCAGTGAAGCCCAGGATGCTTTCCAGTTTGTGTTGAGGGTTAGATGATATTCACAGAGGAACAATCAGAACCTACATCGGAAAAAAAGACAATTGTTAGCCATACACAAACTGACATACAAAATAAAAAATAACACTTGCCACATCATGATCAGTTTCATACATATTAAATGAAATAAAGACTTTGAAAATGGCTTGTGAACGCTTCCACACTGCTCACCAATTTCCCACCCTGACTTTTGGCAATTCAAGACCTACAAAGCCATACCCAGTAGCATCCACATGTAATCATTTAATTATTGCATTTTGATTGACAGGCATCCTTAAGGCTAGTCGCCTGCCCAAATGCATGTCATACTGCGCATAGCTCCTTTGCTGAGAAAAAATATTTTAAGTTTGTTCGGTGATGAATCGAAATTTTTGAAGCTACAAATGCTTGTGAATTTAAGTGGGGAGAACATTATCAGCCTGTGCCTGTGGATCAAACATTTATACCGAGAAGCAAAACATGATTTGGTTGAGAGTTGCTTCCCTTCCCACTTCCTCTGTCTGATAACTACATCTGGGAGAAGTGGAGTAGAAGAAAACTTTTTGAGACACTAACCCCTGGCCCCCGAAATAAAACGTTAAACTAAATCCTTAACTTCTCTACAAATAGGTGTATCTGAGGTAGAGCAGCACTCTGCCTGACAGTTCCCAACTAACAAACTCTTACACTCACAAACCGACTGAGGGTGCAAGACCTAGTTCTCAGTCCAATATTACGTAACAGCTCAACATCAATGAATAATGCACAGTCCGGAACAAAACTGTGCTGAATTGCAAACTTTAACATTTCATTCTAAAAATCGACGACTCCACCTACACGGTAACGATAACTGCTCTCGGACGTCATCAACATTGACTCCAGTCATGCAAACACTGCAGCTACTCACCACACATGCACGCTGCACTGGGCTAAATGGCTAATAAGTCAAAATTGGTCGCATATCATTCTGCTCCCGCAACTTTGAAGAAGTAATTTGGCGGGAGATAACTACTAAATTACTAGCGCGCTGACGCGTAACGTTGTAACAAATACACCCCCTACAAACTACGCTGCATGTCTGAGCTAGCCGAGTTCCTCAGTTCACTGTAGCGATCGTTAGCTTACAGCTAAGCTTAACTAAAGACTACGAAAAGTACGCTGTAGTTAGGGCGAATTACCGCAATCCGGCATCTTAACTGTGAAAATGACGTTTGATTCTCCCGACGTATATGAAACAGTCCACAAAGGCAGCTGTCATAAAATGACAATAGAGATAAACAGAGCAGGTTTCGTTGGATCAACACAGTTCCAAAATGGCTACCTTAGCAGCGGCAGCACACATTCATCAGCCCGCTAACTGCTAACTCGCTAAGTGCTGTGTTTATTGACGTTCCCGCATTCCTTCGGCCTAATAGAGGCACTTTAGTTAGGATTCTAACGGGTGTGAAAGTGTGAAATATTCACCTGGAGATTCCAGCTTTTCGGAATAACGATTCTCGTGAGGAGAGCGGTTACTTGTGTTTGTTTGGGTTTTCGCTGCGCTTACGACTGGCGCTGCCTCTGAGGGATTCGAACAGGCTCATCGGAGCTGCGTTCACGTACAATTGTGATTATGCAACTAGTGGAGGGGCCTGTGTTTTCACTAACTCACAAATATGTATCTATTTACGCTAACAATGCAACAGAAGTATGGCAAGTAAACAATTCATTATTCGGACAGAGAGCCGTGATTGATGAATTGACACACTTTCAGGCAATGTGAAAAGAGCTGTAGCCGTGGCAGCGTGTCCCGAAATGTTTGATGCCATGAATGCAACTTAGTAACCCCGCCTTCCTAAGTCAAACTAATCGTTTTGAGAGTCGGTTTGGAACGTTTTTTTTTATTTCATTCAACAGTTTGTACAGGTTTGGATGTATTCATTGGTAGGTGTAGTGACACAGTTAGATAAAGCAACAGAAAATTGACTTAACGTCGTCATTTGTAACGGCTGTAAAACAGAACCCCCATATTCCCAAAATAACCATTGACCTTTTTACTGTAGTATTGTTTTGTCTCAAGGAGAAAAATAAAGCGGTAATGAAGGTTTATTACTATTACGATGATAATCATCATCATCAATATTTTTGTTTTCGCACCTCATCTTGATGAACAATGTAATGTTTCTCTTCCTAAGCAGCCGATGACAGTATGTTTTGTCAGTTTCCACATTTTGATATTTATGTTTACTTTGCACACTTGAAATCAAATATATCAATGATATAAATATTCACGTGGCATAGCATCAATACCATCGCAACTCAATAAAGCTAGACGGAGAGAAAAAAAACTGTTAAACTAGTCGTTTAATCGAGTGCCGATAGAATGTCAGCAACTAAACGTCCTTTACCACGGTGACTATATATTGTGCAAACAATAACAAAATAGTGGTCGCGGCGAGGCCCCGTTAAGTGAATAGATAACTGAATGACGTGAAAAGGTAATTTCAAGGATAACTAAAACGATTATTGCAGCGGATTAGCCGGGGGTTGCATCAGGTAGCGTGAGAATGGTGGACGTCAGTAGCTCTAGATCTAGAACAACATAAACAATCAGTCCACCACAATGTCTTGGGCTTTGTCGTTTACTTAGTAGTTTACTCTAATGTGAAAATGTGCTGTACGTTTTTTTCACAGATTGACCATGACTTATCTTGTAGCTTGGGGAAGACGTTTCTTTTCTCAGGTACAGCAGGACTGCGCAATGATTTAATGTAGTATCAGCCTAGTGTGGCCTCTGTGCATTAATACTTTATTAATGGTTTTCTGTCTCTTTCAGGCACCGGTATGGCGGTGTGTTCAACACACAATCACAGCTCCGAGTTGCTCCAGGAAACAACCTCAGCTTTACGCCTGGGTCCGCTCAGCGTTTCTGCCGTGCAATTCGGCTGTGATGGGCAGGGTCATGAGCAGGCCTGTCTCAACTCTCCACTGCCGGCATCTTCACAGCACCTCAGAGGATGGGGGGGCAGCGTCCCCAAAGGAAAGCTTCAGTTTGATGGCTGTCACCAAGGCCCCGAAACCAGCCCTGTACGTTTGTCTCGCTGGACTCATCCCTTTCGTATCTGCCCCTCTCATAATGATCGCCAAGCAGTCATATTACCCAGAGTTGGCGTTTGCTCATATGGTATATGGGGCCTGCATTGTTTCCTATTTCGGAGGGGCCCGATGGGGCTTTGCGGTTCCTGATGGTAGTCCTGCTAAACCTGACTGGATGAACCTCGGCAACAGTGTGGTACCGTCTCTTGTGGCCTGGCTGGCCCTCCTCTGCCGGGACAACTTTGCGGAGGGATGTCTAGTGGTCATTATGGGTCTGGGTCTGTCTCTGCATTACGACCTGATTCTGCTGCCGGGTTACCCGGATTGGTTCAAAGCCTTGAGAACCATCCTCACTCTTGTCGCTACCTTCTCCCTGGTGGCATCATTGATTGTCAAGAAAGTATTTCCAGAGAAAAAGATGAAGTTGGTTCCAGATCCTGACTTTACAGAAAAGTCCACATCTGGAGAAAGAAATGATTAAATGAAAATGCAACCTTTGAAATTGACTTGACCTTAATTTTTCTTATTTCAGACTGATTTCAATAAAGGAGTTTCTCTGTGACTTCACATTTGACATGAAAACCAAATAATAAATACCACAATAGTTATTACAAGTGCTCAGCGATTTAGCAAGGGTAAGACTCAAGATAAAGAATCTCAGTACCAAATAATTCTATTTTTAATCACATTTATTAAAGGTTCTTGACACAATCAAGAGATTTAACAGTCGGACAATTCCAAATTGTAGGGCCAAGGCATTGGCCTGTATTTTATTCATGGTTGTCTCAATATATATTAAAACCAGTTTGTCACCTGACAAACCGAGGAAAAGAGGAATGTAGTGCGAATGTAAGTGCCAAAGTGCTGCTTTTTCCCATGACACAACAGATAACGTTTGTCTGTGCAACAGTATGAAGAGGTTAAACAATGACAAACACCGTCACTGCAACACCTCTTAGCAGCTCATACTAAAACAATTTGGGACATACAGATGAGATACAAATGAAATGGGTTGACTCACTGGCAAGTTATCTCCCAAGTAATAAAGCCAGGGATATTCTAATAATGTATTAGTCTGTATTCAAACCGCTGAGCTCTAAATACTGAAATGTCCATGTAAACACTGAGGCGTACCTATAAATTAAGTCTTCGTCCCAGGTAGTCCGACATGCCAACAACACGTGAGATGTACAAAAAATTCTAAATCTGCTTAAGTTTAAGCAGAAATGGTGACTGATATATCCACTGTCTTAAACACAATAATGTCAATCAGTGAAAAACAACTAAAAGCTAGATAAATAACAGCAGCAACGTGCTATTTTCCACAATACCTGACAAGAAAACATCCCCCAAAACATGCAACCAAACCATAGGCATAATTTGGTTTGTCATTTTAAGGCAAACTTAGGACATTTCTCCTCCAAGGGAATGTTTAACAAAGCATTTCCATTTATCATAAAAGAATGTCACAAGTTAACAAAATTAACATGACTAAAAGAAACTGAGAAAAAAGGTTGCAGCGCCTTTTGTCCCATGATTTTAAATCGTTGAAATGAACAATAAAGGGGAAAATGATGAGTCAGCTATTGGTTTGCACAGTGCATGTGCACATTTCTAGCAGTAGATCTGTAGTTACAGTGCTAGATGTGGATCAGTTGCTTAACTGAATGAGCGACTCAACAAATAATCCCTGTTGAAATAAAATGTTCACCCAGGGGACCATTGAAATGATGAAGTTTCTTTGAAAGTCATATCACACCAAGTAACTGATCAACCTCCAATGTGAAAGTACAAGTAAAATCCACCGGTTTGTTATTTCACAGCATAATTCTGATAACTCCCAATCTGTCAGAGCACAGCCAATCCACCGTCGCAGCGGCTGGTGATCATGTTGCCGACCTCAGTCCAGCTATCCGAGTGAGGGTCGTAGATCTCCACAGAATCCACCGTAACCGGTGCGGAGAAGTCTCTGCTGGAGGCGCGGCCCCCTACAGCGTACAGCAGCCCATTCACCGCTGACACTGACACCCCCGCCCGTGCAGTAGACATGGGCGCCACCTCAACCCATTTCTCCTGTGAAAAGAGTGTTAAAACCCACTTCTGTCAGGAGATACTGAGAATAACTGAAGCCGTTAGTCGTGGACATAAAAAATGGTGCAGTGTTTTGGCGGGCTTACCTCCTCAGGACTGTATTTCTCCACCGTTTCCAGTGAGCCAAGTGCCTCATTCCAGCCACCCACAGCATAAATGCAGTTGTTGAGGCAGGCGACACCGACGTAGGCACGGCGTGTGACCATGACCGGCAGGGCGCTCCAACGCCGGGATATTGGGTCATACACCTCTGCCGAACGCAGCTCCATTCCTTCGTCACTGATTCCTCCAATCACATAAATGAATCCTGGACACGGGCGACAGCAGTTTATCAGGAGGTGGCTTAGACTGTGATGATTCAGGGACACTTTTTAGACTCATAATCAAATCACTTTTGTCTTCATTCCTGAAGTGCAGAGTATTTGGCACATGTCAGATGACACCGTGCTTGAAAACACAAGGCAGGGCTGCTAACCTTGTAATTCACAGCAGCCAAAATAATATCGTGGGACGGCCATGCTGCCGATAACCTCCCACTTATTCTCCTCAGGGTCATAGCGCTCCATTGTCTTTCCAATCTCAGATCCAATCCAACCACCTAAAGGGACACAACAGTAACTCTAAAGCTTTTTTCCAGTTTTGGTGTATGGCTTTGAGGGTACAAAATCAAGTTGATGCGACTTTAAGTCTGTATTTTCTCTCTGTACCGAGTGCGTAGAGGGCGCCGTGGCAGGGGCAGATGCCAACCCCACAGCGAGGGAAATTAAGAGATGCTACCGCAGCCCACTGCTTAGTCACTGGGTCATACCTCTCTGTGCAGTCAAAGATCATCGAGTCTTTCTCCCCTATCAAACAAGAAATCATTCAGTAATGAGGAAAGTTATAGAATAGGAAAATTTTGGCTCTTTCCGAAAAAAAACCCCAAAAAACAAAAAAAGCATTTATTTGTCAAGCTCACCTCCAACCACGTAGATCATGCCTTCCAAAACGGCAACCCCCAACCCGCTTCGGGCCTGATGCAGGGATGAGACAGTGGTCCAGTACTGGTTGAATGTGTCGAAACGCTCCACACAACTTAGAGCGCGACTGTCACTCCAACGACCACCCTGCAGACGTGTGTACCCTCCTGATATAGAGACAGAAGAATTGGGTTAGCAGTTGGCCAATTAGATGCTGACATGACAGAAAGGGTACAGCTGAGGACACACTGTCCGATTTGATCCACAGAAGTTGGAGCCCATCAGACTGCACAGGTATACCTAAATATACGAGTAATGGACCAAACCTATGGCATAGAGGTATTTCCTTGCTTTACGCCTTGGTCTCATCTTGGCTGGTTGTAACTGACTGTACATTTTGTTTTCCTTAGCAGACTTTGAGACCTCTGTGTATTCCTTCAACAATGTCTGCAGTGCCACCCGGAGGCTGAAATCAGTCACGCCTTGATTGGGGGGAGAAAAAAGTTTCTGTCAGTGTGACAGTCGACATTTAGGATCATCTTTTTTTCACAAAAAGAAACCAAATACTGGGCTCACTCTCTATGTATTTAAACAGTCTCTGTGGGGAGAGCAGAGGGAAGCGGACTGGATCCAACACCTCTACCACATGCTTCTTCCTCTTTGCCACGTCGTGTAGCACCCAGTCCATGGCGGCAGTGAATACCTGGTATTCATCTTCAATTCTTAGCTCCTCACTTCGAAGCAGCTTCACCAACTGATCCTTTGTCAGGCCCCTAAACTCGTCATTTACACAGACCTGGGAAAATCGGAAAAAATTCACCTCATGAACAAAGACCTGAATAGATTAGAAAAGAGGTCTCTGTGAGTGGCAAAGCAAGCCTGAGAAACACTGTAATGAATGGTAATTTCAAAATAAAGGTAAATATGCCACAATACCTCGAGGAAATGAACATGAATATAGTTTTCTGTGAACTCTAGTATGTCTACGCAGGCAATCTGCTCCAGGAACTGAAAGATGCCGACACAGTTGGAGGGGTCCATCTGACCCTGGAAAAACTCTCCACAGATGGACACCACTTCATTGAGCTGGAGCATGTCCGCAGCCACCATCAGCTCCTGGACATTGTCCACAGTCACCTGGATCGTGCCTGGTAAAGAAAAGCATACACATCTGCGGGAGAACACTGACAATATACAGACAAATTTAATGTAATTAATAATGATATAATGAAATACAGTGACTTATGCTGCAGCAAATGGTGCGTGAGGGGAAAAATGCAAAGTGTGAATGTGGAACGTGGATGGATCGGCGATATAAAGCAATCAGAACCTGTATATATGAAATCCAGCAGGACTCCAAAAACATCAGCCTCCACTCCCAGGATATGCACCTCCTCTTTATCTGCCTCCCTCATTCCACCAGAGAACAAAGCTGAGAAATAGGGGCTGCTGGCAGCAAGCACCAGCCTGTGGACCTTGAACAAGCGCCCTCCAACACTCAGAGCTACATCACAGAAGTCAGTGCGGAGGCGCATTTTGTTCATCTGGGCAAGGATAAGTCTAGCATAGCGGTCTGATGCCAACTTGGCCTGCTCAACGGTCATTGTTGCCATGGTAGCTGAGGCATCGCCACCACAACTGGCAGTTGTTGAGACAGATATGGAGTACATAGCAGTTACTGCAGGACCTTGGTGATAACATCTGGGGTATCGATTCCCAAACGCACCCTCTTCACAGCATCAACCCACCTGAGACACAAAAAGAACAATACAGAATGACTAGCACACGGAACTGGCATCTGGCAACAAACACAGACATGTCTTATATACTGCGAATATATGCCTGTGCGAATGTCGGATTACATTACGATTGAATTTGAGAAAAGACATCGGTCGATTTCTAAGGCTGCTGGAAACAAAACAGTTTACTTCTCACTCTATGTGTTTGTTGTACCTAGAATAGATTTCAGTGACAGGCGCCATTCAAACGTTCTGTGCAAGGGTTGTTGTTACAATCTGAACGCTGTGTGTAATATTGTTTGTTTATTATTGCGTATGCGGTAACAAGCGGCATAGGCTTACGTCACTTGTCGGTACGTTTCACTATTTGTACCATAACCGGTTAGCTGCTAGTCAGAGAGTGATACAATTCCTTCTGCGGTCAGACTCGGCACATAATGAATACCTGATCGGACAGATAGTTAAGCGTGAACTATGACGTACAATAAGACAGTTTGCACAGAGTTGGTTCAACTCTGAGACTTACCCATAAGTTTACTGATGAGGATGCAGGTAACTTCCGCCACCCTGCAGACTGTCAATCCCTCATCGATGTCGATTGGTTTGGTCTGACAAATAGTTTCTAGTCGTAACTGAACAATTGCCGAGAGAGTGTTATTTTTATATTTATTTTTTAACGGTTTTGTGTACTGTTTGTGTTGTTAGCTTTCTTTTAACATTTTACATTTTACATCTCATCATTCGTTTTACCTCGCAACGGCAGCGTTACAAATATTATGCTGATGGCTATTGCTAACGCTGCGAAGATTGTAGGTCAGAGCGGCTCAATCACAACTCCAGGTGGCAGTGTTGTCTCGGATTCGAGGGCCAAAAAGCTCGAGATGAATTTTAACAAAGTTTAATTGGAACGTTGGCCTTCAAAGGTGTACAAGATGCGTACTGAGATGCAGATTGAAAAACTTTTAAATGCACATTGCAACAAGTAGATGAAGCATTTACAGCCAGTTGTCAAGCCATGGCTTCCTATACATTTGGATTGAATCAATAATTCCTGACAGTCTCCCAGCCTCCCAAAGAGTATTAAGATACTTATCGATAAAACATGATGTAATCATTGACATGACCGAAGGTTCCCTTTTAAACATCATTCTATCACATATTGCTTTTCACCGTCAATAGTTGAAAACTGTTGTGAATTTGGATATGTGATAGTACTTATCAAATCAACCACAAGTCATGACCCCTTTTCTCGCTCTTCTACGGAGGAGCTTTTATCGCTTCAAATCTAATCTTGTTTTTCAAGAAAGTTCAGTGTGTCAGTCACCTAACAGACAGTGAAATGCAGTAAGCCAATGAACGTTTGAGGTGGCACCAAACATGGCCAATTGAATTTCAACAATAACCAGCGCCACTTCTGGCTACACCCATGGCTGAGTTGCCCTTGCATCGTTCTGTATTGTTCAGAATTTCTAGTGTGTCCTGTCTCCGGAGAGGTCATCCAATAATACCATATGTGAGCTTAACTGTCAGCTCGTTTGACTTTTAGTAAACCAATATGAAGCAGTGTATGCAAGGACTCTGTCACTAAAATTATTTAGATTCCAAAAGCTTAATACAAAGCACATTTTGCAGAATACAATCTGCATGTACATGAGTTCTCTCAGATTAGGTAAAGGTCTTGTATGCTGATTTATCTGAAAAATACAGAAATGTGCTACGTATCTCTCTAATAAGGAATACCTCTCTTCCCAACAGATGTCCGATAATCACACAAGCCAGAGGCTTGTTAATCACATTATTTTTAGCAGTTGTGAAGCCATTGGACTGTTTTGCAATTCAATAGACTCATTGGTGTTTCATTTGAGCCCAACAACAGCCATTCAGTCACCCACTTATGTATGCTCGTGAAGCGTACTGCAAAGAGAATTACTTTTTTCATGGTCCAATATTTTCAAAGAAGAGAATATTTTCATGGAGAAAATATATACTGGAATGATTAGAATGAGGAGATATTCTCAACGAGATGTTATTCTACATGTGTCTTGGATAGATGAGTTTGTTACAAGAGGGCCTCTCTTTTCTGGCATTGCCTTTGTTCCCCATGCTGCTTTCTGGGCAGGTGTCTCTTGTAAAACAGGTTTTAATAAGTAGGTGAGGTGCAGAAATGCGTTGAATGTGAACTGTAGTACAGAAACTTTGTCTTTCCAGACATGGTACTCTGTTCTTTCAGAATTTCTTGTCAGGGATGTTTTTTGAAGGTTTACTTAATGTATGAGTAAAACAATAACACCTCCTTACTATTTGATGAGTAGAGCATGCAGCACAATGTGGAGCCTTTGGCTTAATTCGAGGAGTTCATGGGAATTGCAAAATTTCAACCAAATGATGGTGAACATAACCATGAATTGTTTCAACACCACAGCACAGAAAATCTCAATGGTAATGGTAAACAAAATGAGGGATAACCATGGGTTTTCCATGGTATTGACCAAAATGTACAACAGTACATTTCAGTCAAATGAACAATACTCACAGTCTGAACAATAAAGATAACATTTATTGAAATACATTCAGATTGCAAGTTGTTTGCTTTTCATTACGTGATATGGCCAGAGAAGTAACTTTTTTGTTTGGCCTAACCTTCCATGCTTCTATGGCTAAGGTCTATGATATGTGATTTGAACCTCAAAGCTTCTCTGCCATTTGTATTGAGCTGATGACGCTTAGCCTTATGCAAAATTGGTTTGTTGGCCTTGAGCCTGGTGGTCGTATTTAATCTTTGTGAGAGCTGTACTCCTGCAATGAGATTGTCCGGTGTGTCTGGGGGAAGCTGATGTCCTTCATTTATTACAGCTGAAATCATTAGTGAGGATTTTCCTGGGGCAAGACATAGTAATGTACTATTTCACACAGGCAAACTCGGGGGAAAGCTGGGGGATATCAAGCCAGCAGTTGGTACCAGGCAGATTTATGTTTTGTTTTTTTTTGTTTTTTTTTGCAACAGGCTAATCTACATGCACCACATGGCCAAGTCTGTTACGGCAGTTTGACTTTGGTTGTGTCTCTAGATTTCACAACACTTATGATAGTTTTGAGGGTGATATTATCCTCACATCTTGGTAGCCAAGTGTGATATTTTATCTCAGATTTTATCTCAAATAACTTCTCACAGAAGTCACATAAGGAGTCAACGATCAGTCACATGAAGTTCAGACAGAGCCTGAGGCCAAAAGAAGTGATGCCACAGACACACAAAACCTAGACCAAACATCACAGCAATCAAAATCCCTCGGTACTAATTAATGGATCTGTCGGAATTTTCTCTAGAATCACCTGCTTACACATCTCATTACTTTATTTCAACCCAGTAATTGTATCCTATTTCAAATAAATCGTCCAGTTATTCACTGTCTGTAGTAATTGTGAGTGGCACCGTGATTGTTGGCCCATGTGAGTACACAAAAATAGAAAACTAATAATTAATTTCTTTTGTGAACTGGTTATGATGTCTTAGTTGTCAAAATTTCAATAGCTTGACGTCTTACACCATGACAGACAGACATGTGGGAGTTTTCCCTACTTCTACCCAAGCTAAAATAAAAGAAATAGAGTGGAGAAAATTTAGACAACACAGCCTCATTCAAATTCATGATCGGGCGATGTAGAATGTTTTATGGCTTATTCCATAAAAGGCAGGCAAAATTACTCAATGCTTGACTTGCCAGAGAAAAAAATAAATGTCCACATCACTGAAACATTTTGATGTGCATCATTTGGTATAATCCCTTCAGGCTTGGAAACTTAATATTGCTGGCTTTCCATGACCTCAGTAACTCTGTGTAAGATCAAACAGTTGCAATGGATTGCTGATGTGCAAACTTCATACAATCTGCTATTTAAAAAAACCCCATTTCAGATAGAGACAGACAGACAGACAGACAGACAGACAGATACAGTAGATAGATAGATAGATAGATAGATAGATAAAGATACATCATACATAAACACATTAAACAATGAACTGGTACAGTGTTCGGTGGTTCAGTATATCGCCCACATGCTGCTCGGTAGACGACCGGATTTCTTGCTTTCCGCCCATAAGCCCTCTATAATGTGAGCTCGTAAAAAGGGAGAAAAAAAATCCCTCACTTATCGATTCTGCCTCCAACATAGCAACTGCTCGATGATTGGCTGAGGCGCAGCACATTGTCGGCCTCCCATTGGTGGACGTCCGAGTGTGAAAACGCAGGAATCGGACGGAGACAGAGGGGAGGAGAGCCGCCATTGGTCGCGAGTAAACTGAAAGCGAAAAGCCTCCCCATCCAAAGGCTGCGAGACAGTTGACGGTGTTTATGTTTCGGGCGTGACTTCAAAGGTAATTCGTCCTCCAGCCCCCAGTCAGGAATTAGTTAAATTGGGAAGTATAAAGCTAAAATAATTGCTAGCAGAGATGAGATATTTCTACCACAGTGCTGATAAGGGGAAAGACAGATAAGGAAGGATGGAGGAGGAGATGAGTGATAGAGAGTGTATGTGAGGGACATGAAAGTATGGCAGGGGGTTGTGTCGTCAGTAAGACCACAGCATAAAACCCAGATGTAGAGAAGGAAAGAATGTTTCAGGATTGTGAGGTACTGAGGTTCCGTGACTATTCCAAGAGGCCAAGCCTGGTGTAGGCCTCTCCAGCTCTTATTTCCCTCTTGTTAGGAGTTAGCGGATTAGTTTCACTTCCGTTCATTATTTTCTGTCACAATCTCCCCCCACTCCGTCAGACACACGCTCTCGTATGCACGTGCACACACTCACAGGGCCTGGGGGTGACTCAGCGTCAGTACAGGCTGTCCGGCTATTCTATCCATCACCTCTGCAGCTGGACCATGTGAGCAGACCGTGTGTGCTGTCGCCCAGCTCCCAATGCTGACACAGTTAAGATGGAGTAATCCGTGGCTTGGAACCCCTCCACCCCCTCTGTGCCCTCTGCACCTCATTAATCCCTGCCCAACTCAGACCTTATGTGCTGGTTGAAAGAGCCCTCCTGTTGCTCTAGTCTTCGAGGAACAATGGTCTTGTCAGGATGGGTCAGCATCACCATCAGCAGTCAGAACGTCCAAAATATTACAGTATTTACATAGAACCAACACCAGTGTTGACTGTGGCCTAAAAGTTGATGCTTTGAACAGTTCTGAGTGTTTTCCCATTACAGTTGCTTTTTCAGAAACTGGTCTCCCTTGTTAATGCACAATAGGATAGCTGTTTGAAATTTGTTTGAAATTAGTCATCATGCAGTGTCTTCATTTTCCTGACGCAATTACTCACATCAAGTGATTCAACAACGGAGCTAGATCACGGTGGGAATGTGTCTCTCATATCCAGCTATTGTCTTTTTGACTTCCCTTTACTCCCACCTGTCCACATTGCGTCCTTCTCTGACCTTGCGCTGTCAACCTCGTCTGTGATTCCTCTGCCAACTGATGGACAACGTCACTAGGCTTCCATGGCTTCACTGAAGATACGGCGCAGGTTTGGGCTTTGGCATGGCTGTACTATATACATCAAGATATTATCCTTTATGCAATGTGACTGTTCAGAGAAAAATGAATAATTTCGATATATTAGAAACCAAAAATAAAGAGGTCAGGTGGCAATGATGTTATCAGGTGTTCTCAACATAATTTCAAGTACTAAAAGAAGCAAGAAAAGATAACACTGGTTGACAAAACCCTCATCAGTTTATTGTCTATCAGCAAGAAAAAGGTCAGGATCTCACATTGCTTAGCTTCACCCATAAAGTTTCCTCATTCCACCAGTGGAGTGTCTATTTTCATAGGAGTTTAAATCATCTTCCTTCCATGAGAAAACTTCAGAAATACATTTTACAGTTTTTCTGTACAGAGTATCTATTGTCCTCAAACTTGAAAAATGTGCCAAGTTCAACATGGATTCCGTTCCCCTTAAGCTATGTAGGCTGCATGTCATGAAAAACATTCATAGCTCGAGCAATGCCACAGTTCAAGTAATGGAGGCAGGAGACTTCCGGACCTCTGGCAGTTCACACAAGCACAGGAGGCCACATCATACCAACACCACCAAAGAGAGTGCATTTTTGTGGCAAATGTCAACCTCTCATAACAGCATCACCTTCACCACCACCACCATCATCATCATACATTGCAACAATAGAAATACTGTTGGATTGCACTTTCTTCAAGCTTTCATCTTGTGGCATGTTTATAGAAAAAATATATATATAGAATACAAAAAGCTTATACGTCTTTGAGTAACAGAATATAACATACAGTACTTCAGATTATGTTTTGATCAGCACATCAGCAGGTGTACATAATTTGCCCTCCCCAAATGCAATTACCAGACTGAAAAGGGACATATTTTTTGCTCACTATTAAGTGCTTTGGTCAATGGATATAACATTTATGTTTGTACTATGGTATTCTACAGGATGTTAATGCTACATAACTATCCACTGTATATGAATATCTGTAAAGGAACCGGCTAAATTGTCAAGATGCACCATGACATTTAGTATATTCACATGTTGCTTTTAGTTAAACTTGTATGATACTCAGCCTGCTTACAGCACCACGTTTTCCACATTAATGCACTAAATAGTAACCAAATATATGTATTCCTCGTATATTGTATAACTGAACAGAAGTTTAATTAGGAAATTTGACATCTGTAGGTGTAGCACCTGATGTCTGTGAGCATTTTCTGGTCATCAACATCCCTGGCAAGAAGTTGTCCTTTTAACAAATGGCATTAAATGAAGTACGAAAATTCTTCTCAAAGTTCAAACAGTCTCATCAAAAGCAACAGTTCTAGCTGACATTCAAGTTCCGGTCCCACTTCAATCTGTGAAATCCCATTCACAAAAACCGATGGAATCACAATAGTGCAAAATTTGATAAATTGCACCTTAATGCAGTCGTTCTCGCAGGATACAGTAAACATTTCCGTTTGTCCCTCTGATGAATTACATTTCTGGGGCTGCAGGTGGGAGTCCTGCTGTGTGTTGAGGAGTCTGTAAAAGTTTTTGTTCCTCTGTGTTCTGAGAGGAGGCGCCTGCAGCTTTGGCGTGAACTGGATGTGACAGCCGCACATCCAATGCGTCATTGTGTTGCGCTAAGGAGTTCAGACGATAGTGCAGGACAAGATCTTTCAATGAGCAGTGCACGTCGTAGGGCTCAGCAAAGCCGTATCCAAGTGGTGTGCTGTAGATCATGCAGTGCTTCACTTCTTCGTTTACACTGAGAAGAAAAAAAGACAAAATTTGAATTTCTAACTAACTATAACACACACAAAACACTCTGCACATATGTTGTGTGTCCAAAAAAGCTTCTAAGAATCGAGTGCTTACACAACGGAGCATGCGTAACATCCTTGCTTGCTGCTCTCGCGGATCAGGAATGTTCCCGGAGCTTTGCCTTGAAGCATCTCCTCAGCCTGAGTGCGACTCAGCTCCCCCACAAACCAACTAGCCTCATCCTGATGGGGCAGGTTCTTCTCATCGCCCTTCAAGACGTAGGTGCTACAGGGACAAAAGACATCCTTGTTACTTTTTCCATTTCGATGCTGCATTGAGATATGGATGTGGCACGGAATTGTATTGGTTTGGCACTTACTCATCGAGGCTGTCATTCTGTATCCCAAGCCAATCATTTATACGTTTCTGTCGTACACCTTTGTGGTTTAGCCAGCTGCAGCCAAATATAAATCCAGGGAGAGACAAAAGACATACAAAAGAGCATTAGGTTTGGTTTTCAAATTGCACTTGAGAGAACCAATTCCTGCTTCCTCAAGTGGGCAAATAATCATCACATTCACCAAACTTAATTGCTGCACCTCCTTTCAGTATCTTGGCATCACTCACTTGAGATACTGGTCTCTGATGTTGCGCAGTTGGATAAGGTCAGGCCTCAAGCTGTTGATCTTCCTGTCTGTCTCTCTGTAGTCATCCACCTGGGTTCTAAGGTCTTCCTCCAGATGGACTTTGCTGTCATAAATTTCTCCTAGGCGGCACTTCAACTTCTCATAGTTAATCAGGAAGCTGGAAGTGTTGACAAATGTCATGACGATTAATGGATGTGTGCCATTGAGACTATGCATCCAGACGTGCTTTAAGGCAAAATTTACCTCTCAAGATCCTTCTCGTCTCCGTCAGCTAGACTGCTCCTCTCGAATTCCTCTCCGTAGCGCTCTTGTTCACGACATTGCTCTTCAAAGATCAACATCGTCTCGTTGAATGCCTCGATAGCAGTCCTCTTCATCTGGATCTCCTGTGTCACATTAAATTGTTAGCATCAGAATGACTCACAAATATGCTGCAAATGTTTCTCTCTCGAACAGACTGATCTAAAGATCTTGCTGTTAATGACAATTCATTCTGTAAGCCCGCTTTTACCTGTGAGGTCTTGGAGAAGGTGTCATAGAGGCGGTCAAACTCCTTTGATTTCTGTTGATATCGACTGTGGACCTCCTTGAGCTTCCTTCCAGCAACGTCGACACTGTCCTCATTCACCTGATGTCAAACACATTAACCATTAACATTAACCCTGAGTTGAAACAATCTTTATTACACTAAAATTGTGAGGTAAAGCTGTGTGTAACTACAATCTCTATCATTAACTTTAACGCACGCACACACGCACGCACACACTTTATACATTCAAGTGGTTGAAATGGCATTGGAATTCACCAACCTGCTGGAAGCGGGACACCGGGTGGGTTAGCCTCAGGTCCAGAGTAGCATTATATTCCACCAAGGGATAATGCTGGTAGTGCCAGATAAGCTCTACCACAGAACTGAATGTGAGGGGGTCGGAGAAGCCATATTTTCCATCACGGTGGTAAATCTTGATGAGCTTATTGTGGCCGTCCTTCCTACCATGAGAAAATATTCAGGACGTTAGATAACCGCATTTTACATACAATCTTGAACCCCATCGCTACTGCTTACAGCGGTACTCTAAGCGGAATGTGCCATCTGTTTCTCCCCCCCTCTTTCTGCTTACCTCAGAGTCAGTGTGAAGTCTCCTTGCAGCTTTGTGGATGCATCCCGTACCAGGAAGGAGCCATCAGGTGTGTCACGGAGCTTCTCATTAACCTCATCCCTGAGGGAAATATCAGTTAACTGTTAACAGCTCAAACCGAGAGCGCCAGGACGCTCGGCAGTGAAACATTGCAGTAGGCAACCATGGCAGCCGCTTAGCTGGAGCCTTACCTGGTGATGTCACCCCAGTACCACTCAGCATCCTGCAGTGAATACGCAGGTTGCGGGAGGCAGTTGCTGTTCATGGTGGAAGACACTGACTTTGCTGACCTGGGAGGCAGAGCTGAGAAAAAGAAGAAGAGGAAGAAGAGAGCATTTCAATATTGTGTCCACAAAAAAAAAAAGAAAAGAAAAAAGAAATTCCCTACGATTCCATAGCATCACTCTATTGGAAGGAGTGAAGTTATGAAAATGTCTTGTGTGTGTGGATCTGCAGGATGTGTGAATTGCAGTATTTGTTTTCTCAACCACCACCACCACCTCCGGCTCCCCCACAAACTTGTGCGCAGACACACACAGTCACACCCTTGCTTGATGGGGCCTGCTAAAAGCTTTAGACAGGCCCAGGCATGTTTCCGTAAGATCACTTGACAAATCTTTAGTGAGGTCTTAAATGTGGTCAGCAGGGAAAGTGAGCCGTGACATCAAGACGTACCTTCTGGGGAGAATTGCTCGGCGTAGAAGGACGATATGTCTTGCGCACACCAAAATGTTCGCCCAGAGGTAAAGCAGAGATCATTTTATCTCACACCCCTCTTCTACTTCACAGGCCCTGCAGTCATTGAGATCACCACCAAGTTTCCATCAGCACTAAACTTAAAAAACTGACTGGCCAAACGACTAAGCGTTTTCCTAAAAATGAAAAAGGAGGGCAAACCGCATCAAGAAGAGGTGAAGGGCGATATATTTCACTCTGGGACAAAAGTGCCTTTCATGAGGCAGTTAGGGAGAATACAAGAGCACCCTCAGAGAGGAGAAAATGTGGGTTTCTCCCTCCATCCGCTCTCCTCTTTTTCTGACCTTAAAATAAACAAAAGGCAGGTGCAACGGCAGAGGGGAGGAAAAACTGGAGCTCCTAAACTCAGCAAAAATTAAAATGTGCACTCCTACCCTCTCAGTCAACTGCCAAAACAACTTAACTGGCTTCCAAAAGTCACATGGGCGCAAAACCCACAAACGCGTGAAAATATATGCGGGATAAAACACACATTTTCCAAAGAGCCAAAAATTGATCGCAATTTGAACATTCCGTATACAGTGCCGGATGCTTTGAAAAAAAAGGTCGAAGGAAGAGAAAGAAAACATTACATGGCATCAATATCAATTCTCCTTCGTGGTGTCTTGGGTGAATAAACCGTTTACAAACATGACACTCTTATGACAACGTGGTAAACAAAGACTGCAGAATAACAAGTAATTCTACATTATCGAGGGACGAGCTGTTAATACTCTGCTCGCCACTAGATTACTTAGAAAAAAGCCTGCACACAAATTTATTAACCCCATCCGGCTTGCAGAGAGAGAACAAAGCGGTCGTTTCATGCGGCGCTTCTCCGAGGCAAACGTCGACATTAATCCCTACCCTCCTTCGAATAATAAGTCATTTTCGGGGTTGACATTAACATTTTGAGAAATAGTTGTTCGAGGTGGGTAAGGCGCGTTGGGTTGGGAGACTGTCGAATTGTAGCCGGGACAAAAGAAAGGCAGCTAAGCCACTGCGCCTGGTCCAGCTAAAGGTATTACGTAATTGACAAGTGAATCGCGCTATGCATGCCCAGGCAAAGCCAGAAGGGGAGCTCACATCATTAGAAACCTTCTCCTAACACCTGCACGACATCTATCACTACGTCAACGACATCAAAATGCTACCACACAGAAGAGGAAAAGATGAATATTAACAATACATTTTGAAAGGGGGAGAAAAACGCACACAAGCTGTGTGACACCCCCGCTTTCACAGATCAGACAGTAACTGCCTTTTTTTTTAACCCTACCTGGTGGTGCTTGATCCATTTCGATGTAGAATAAACCCTCGGGAGGATTAACCATACCGGTTTCAAAAAAGTAGTCCAGGATGAAGGTTGTACTTTCACAAGTTTTTTTGTAGGAAAAAAAATCACGTTTCTATTGCAGCGATTCTAGCTGACTTAGTAGGCTATTCAATGCAGCCCTAGTCGTTGCTACAAAAGGCGTCGATTCTGACTCCATTAAAGTCCTCCGATTAGGGCTTGGTGGTGACGGTCGGGTTTAGATGACGGTTTTGCGGGGGTACGGGGCTGTCTGTAGGAGGGGTCCGGGTGAGCCGCCGCTCAACTTTACCTCATCTCGGAAGTGAGTCTACTTTAAAGGGCTGGACGACATCATCTTGGCGCAGTCCATTCTGCGCGGGTGGATTTTTGCTCACGCAATAAATGACACCGTTTCATACACGCATGTCTACTCATTTTACGCGATTAGTGTTTGTCTTTTACGCTAACATCTCACTTTAGCTGCGAGATAGTATGCGTTTTGGTGGACCTGTGCGTACATCCTTCACATGTACCCAGATATATCGCACCCCTTCGTAATGGTACACTCCAGATCCTTTCATTCAAGTCTCATCAGGCTGCAATTTATCGACTGAAAAATCATTTTCGGTGCATGAATGGAGAAGAAAAATGATAATACATCTTTCAGCATTCACGATGTCGTAATACCTTTGGTAAGTTGTGTCCCTTTGTCTTTTTTTTTACACAAGGGGAGGGATTAAAGCAGACCGTGCAATCGACTGAATGTCCAGAGTCAGCGGTGGCTGCAAAGATTGCAATAAAATGACATCATGCTGTAGATTTTTATCATAATCAAATTCTCCAGCTGTGTGCCCCCAACAAGTCTAGGTTAGCCTCTTCTGAGTTCGACCAGTGACACAGTAAGCACCTATTTTGATGGCTCATGCTCCAGCATTAAACATCACAATAATAATCATGAACACTGTGACTAAATAGCTGCGAAAACTTTGAATATTTCCTATTCTATGTGTATCATCACCATGGCTTTGCAGGTATTTTTCTGGTATATTGCACCTGCCTCACAGCAATGCACTGAAATGGAGGTTAGAATATCTGCTGTTTGAGGATGAGTCAGTCATTTTACCACGGAATAATAGCGTCTCCTAACATGTTCGTATTGGGTGAATACGCGTTGTTGTTCGTATCATGACACAGAACGGCATTGTGCTAGATCTTAAACAACCATGGCCTTTCCACCATCTTCATGTGACTGCAGGGGAGAGTGAAACAAGGCCAGCATGGTCAGAGGTCTGTCTCTGTTGGTGTCCAGGCGTTTATGGCCAGTCCCCTTTTGACCCCTGGACAGAGATTCAGGGAGGTAATTGCCTTGAGCATTCCTTTTTCTCATCAAAACGGCAATTCTTTCCTGTGTCTGGTCAGTGCCCGTGACACCTCCTAAACTAACTACCTCAATCCGGTTGAAAACGACAATGGGACTTATTACTTAGATAAACACAAGTGTGAACGTTTCGCATCATCTCACACATCACAGAAGAAGTGTCCTAGTAGTGTGATCAATGCAGATCCCGGTGATGTTAGAATAGTCAAATTCAGATTCAGATTCAGATGATGGCAGTTGCATGCATATTTATATCTCTTTTGGATGACAGATCTGCCTGACAGGTATAACTATGCGTGGGTGTGCGCATCAAGTGCATATGTGCGCGGCGGACATGTGTGGGTGCGTATGTTCAGAGCGCGGCTGTGTGCTTGTCATGCGCTCTTACTTTAAGAAGACTTGAAGCCTGTCACGGCATGTCACTTGGTTGCTACCATTCCCCCACCCCCACTCGATGTCAGGGCAGAGCAGAGTTTGGCCCCTTAACTTCTTGGTCTGACCCCCTGTGACACATTTCACCACTACCACACTTTCGAAAGACAACGGCAACAGCTCCGAAAATACCAATGTGGGACAGTGGGACACAGCCATGATTAGCATGTGCTCTGTCCCTGCGTGGGCATTCGGGATATGCTGTTGTATAAAAAGTAACACAGGGTATACAAGCATTACCGTGTAGTCTTTTAACGGTCTCCGCCTTTTGTTCCTTTACATTGTGGGATTCAATGAGGGTCGCCTGTATGGATAAACCTCTCGGTCCCGTACCCCAGATCTAGGCAGGCCTGATGGGATCAGCGAAGGCTAATCATAAGATTAACACGATAGGCTGATACTGCAAGGCTACCAGCTGCCTTCTAACTGATGTGATTCATCGCGATAGCCACAATTGCATTATGCTACAGAACTACCTCAAAAGCGGAGGGCCATGTGCATTTTTTTTACTCAATATGCTGGTAAGATACCTGTCGATGCCACTTTAAGTCCATAACTTATATAGGTGGCATTTACCAAGAAAAAGGCATCATAATTTGTGTGGTCAGCACCATTCAAGCAATAGCAGTTAACGCACAGACTGTGTGACCAAATATGTGTAAACACGCAAAATAAAATAAACAAAATGAGATGTGTGTATCTGGTGCTAATAGCCTAGTACTGTAGAGATCCAGGCTGTGCCGCCTTAAATTCTGTGCTGACACCATCCAACAGTGTCATGCCACATATCAATCAGTGTTAAGTCACAACAACCCACATTTGACTTTGAGTTATAATCTCTTAGCATTGAATATTAATACTTGTTTAGACTCAGTTCACAAACGTCAAGGCACTTCATTCACATTTCCCCAACGCAGCTCGATCTTATTTTGTTTTGATTGTTGTCCATCTGAAAAAAAAAAGAATCAAGAGAACTCAGAGAAACCATGTCAGGGATTTGTTCTGTTTCCCAGTTTTCCGTATCTGTGTCATGGTCGCACATTGTAGCCCTGGGTGAATTGCACATCTCCCAAATCTGCTGTACTGTAATGTGGTGCTATTCACAACTATTGAAGGGATGCATAATGGTCCTGGCAGGGTGTTCGACATTCACCATGGAGAGACTGTGGGGTTTCCCTGATCGTTGGCCAGAACCAGCACACAAAGCATGCATTAGTCCTGCCAGAGGCAACTCAACTGTGGGCAGAGTGTAGGGTGGCTATGGTCTGGCCCCCAGGACCCTGCCATTGTGGAAATGTAAGTGGGGACAGTGTCTGAACGGCTTGAGTTGGAACAGAAAACTTTGGATGACCAAAAGTATGAGCTTCAAATAGCTGGGCCCTGGGAAACATAGCTTGTTCTTTTAAGGAGGTCAAAGAGAAGCCAATGAGAGAGGGGGGAAAACTGAAAACCAATGTTTGGTGGAGAGAATGTTAAATTGGAGGCTACTGTTACTATAGACATCAGCAAAAGTGACATACCATTTTCCCCAAACGCCACACAGTATCCGTCTGTCCCTTCCTCCCTGTAGTCTGGCCCTCCGTCTGTGGGCCAGTCCGCCGCCCCCCACTCCAGACGTTGGTTTGCCGCTGGGATGGCACTCATCTCGCACCACGCGCTGCTGCAGCCTAATCTTGCTAGCAGAGGTGACAACTGAAGTACTTGTGGCGCTGCCGCCACGCAACATTTACAGGTCGCCCCGTGCTGACGAGTACGATCCTGTGTAATCAGGGCAATGTTTCTGGCCTCAACTATCCCTTAGTACACGCGGACCACCAGATGAAAGCCTGATCTCCTCCCGCGTGGGCTCATGAGGAGGCACCTGTTGGTGTGGTAGCTGTGGTGGTTGTTGTCAAATTTTGTGTGCCAGTCTGAAGTCTAAAACGTATTTTACATTTTGTTTTGGGTTGTTTTTTTGTTTGCATGCACGTTACAGCCAAATAGCTTCTGCAAACACAAACACAAACACAGGTCGAACTCGCTAAATCGGCAGGTTTGAGGTGATGTAACTTGTCAATCATCTTGCATGCTGCATCAAGGAGCAAGTGGCTCCTGGCTTGCAGCTCAGAAAGGCTAATCTAGTGGCCCCTCCGTTTTTTCCGCTCCATCTCTTGTCACTCTCACACGCACACACACACACACACACACACACACACACACACACACACTAATGCACATACACAATCCCAGGCTTTCATGCAAAGCAAAATTGAGGAGCTCAGTCCTCTTTCAAGCTCCTTTGGCAGTTACTCCCTTTATATTAAAGGACACTACTCCCTCCTCAGCCACACAGTCATCACATCAGCACTATAACTCTATTAGGCACAGCTCCAGGACACACTAAGCAACCCGTAGCCCACAATGGCATCATTGTCAGAGGAGATGGAGCTATTGTCGGCTATGCTACAGGATTTATTCCCCTCCTCCATATTGTGACCATCACCTCTGACCCCAGCTGACATCTCACATGCTCTGCTAGGGAGAGCTTGTGAAGGTCTGTGCCTTCCAGGTCTTAAACTCTCCTTCGCAGCTGCTAAGTGGCTTCTCACTACAGGCACCAGGGGCTCAGGGAAAGATTCAGGTTAGCGTCGAGATGAGGAGAGCAAGGGGAGAGCCAAGCGGTGGTTGGACTGATTGACCCTTGGAAAAGGTCACTTGGAAGGCATGAGAGGAGAGGAGCAGGCTAAATGGCTCTTTTCTCTCCCTTTTCTCCCCGTGGTCAGAGCAGACTCTGTGTGGTTATTTATGAGCGTGTGGGAGAGCGAGAGGGGCTGCACAGAAACCCACCCGTCTTTGTTGGGAAGACGGGGCTGGGCCGAGGTGCCTATCATTGGTCCGCTGCCATCGTATGTACACGCAAACGCACACGCTCTGGCTCCCAGCACTTTTGAGAACCCCTCCCAGGTCTGCGGAGGAGACAGGGGAGAGAGGACTCTGTTGCGAGGCAGATTTTGAAAATTAGGTTTTCTTCACACAATAGCTGTCAGCAGTTTGATATATGCCTCCTTCAAACTCTGAGAGACTCAGGGCCAGTGGACATTTTGCTGAGGCGAAGACATGCTATCATATTGCGATTTGACTCAGAGCCCCACCTGGAATTTTTGCTCTCTCGTATACAGCGGTAGCTCAGCGACCCACTGAAATTGAAATTAACCGTCTTTGTTTTACAACTGCGAGTCACGACACCCTTTTAGAGCAGTTTGCTTAATTAGTCCATTTCAACACACTGCTCAGCCAAAGCTCACTATTTTAAAACTGTGTTAAAAATGCACCATCACGGTCAATCTAATCCTAATCAAATGAGGTGCGATAACACAACCGGGTCACGTGTAACTTTGATATTCCATGGGGGAGGGCTGTGTGGGAGGAGGGGCTGGTGGCGGCGGCTGAAGTTACTTCCCACAATTGCACGGAGTCACTGCACACACCGCTCCATTGGTAACACATCAGTTTCTTTGACAAAAGTTAAACTAAGCCTGACTTTCACACCAAAGTCAAACGGTCATGATGTCATGGTTTTGAGGACAGAATGACTCGGTCTGTCTTGTTGACTGAGAGGGCCTATTCTTGCATGTTTGGGTGGGAGCGTAGCATATAATTGCAGAGCGGGATAGCGTGAGGGGATGGGGGAGGGAGAGAGTTAGCACGCAACATGAGTTTTGGCCCGCAGTCGCCGGCGCGGGTGCCAAAATTGTCCAGAGGGCGGCTGTGTGTGCCTGCTTGCACGGCTAGCTCTGCTCTGCCTGGAGGCTTCCAGCTCTTCCAAGACCAATCTTTCATTTGTGCATACTGAATAGCTCAGGGCAGCCTGAGACAGTTTGGACAAGGGATAGATCAGACTTTTTTTCCCCCTCTTCTTCTTTTCCTCGAGGACTTTTCAGGCGAGCTTGGGTGTCTGCCCGGCCGGCTGTGTGTATGTGTTTTGTGCTTATTGGAAAACTGTAGGTCACACAATGAAAAAAAAAAAAATCCACAAAAACAAAAACAAAAAACATTTCATTGTTTAGCTGTCTGGTCAGTTGTTAGGCAGCAACCAAACCACTGTACACGTGTTGTAGCCATAGAGGATTACACTGATCCAAAAATCCAACAGTAAAAGAAAAGAATGGAAAGCTTTGTCAGTCTTTTCATATCCTCTCAGTGGGAGGTAGAGGGCAAGACTTCTAAAATGAGGGTAGCGGCAGCGGCGGTGGTGGGTGTTAATGGGGAGCGCGAGAGGAATAGCACTCAACCGCCAACCAGATGGACAACAGGGCTGCGTGTGTTTAGAGAGATCCTATAGGATAAAGTTGCAAAGACAGATTGACATTTTGCTGACAAAACAAACCACCTGTGTCTTATATGCATGCAGCCC
>OMPJ01011229.1:7841-19906 GCA_900312935.1 Carapus acus
AAAAAAAAAAAAAAAAAAAAAAAAGAAACTCTTTCTTGGATCCGAAGTGTGAAAGATATAAAATTCTAAACTTAAAAGTTCCCAGAGGTTCTTCTGCTCCAACCTTCAGGAGAGCAAAAAATGAACATTTGCCAAATTAAATAGATGAGAACATCGTTTTGCTGCATGTAGCTCATAAATGAGAAACGACTGCAGCGCTGACTCTTACCTCCAGCAGACCTGTTGCTATTTGTTTTGCTAAATGTAACATTTGACTTGTGAGCTCTTCGCTCTAAAATTGGTAACAGTGTTCACAAGCAAAAACTTGAAGCCCAGGTTTCGTATAAGCAACGATTCCCAAGCTGTCGAAACAGTCGAACGTGACCTCAGAGGTCACTGCCATAAATAACCAAAGTTGTTTTAAATAGTGTCAGACACCGTGGACAAAAAGGCTTAACTTTTTACAGCTAATTTGTTTTGAAAATAAAACAAATGTGTGTGCTTATTTGTCTGTGTGTCTGTGGGTGTGCGTCTGTGTGTATGTGTGTGTGCGTGTCTGTCTTTATGGAGCGTTGTAGGAAGGGCGAGCCTTTGTGAAAATGGGTAGTGAGGTGCAGCTTGTCTCACATGGGCCTAGTTTTAGCTTTGGCAAAGTTTTGTCCAAACTTTCTGGAGGTTTCTGACTGTGGCAGTGAATATCTGAGGAGGGGCGGTAAGTCTCCGGGCTGGACAGCGTCTCTAGCCAGATGGACGGCATTGTCCTCGGCATGATTACCGGTACCTCAAATCCTGCTGCCGGAGTTTACAGCAATCTCTCACTCAGCTGCCAGCGACATTTAACGTTTTTGTCAAATAGAATCCACAGCTCTCGCTCCTTTGAGCAGGGTGAGTTAAGGGGGTGAGGCCATTAATCGTACATGCCGAATTTGTTGCACAACTATTTATATTCAGTTTGAAGTTTGTGAAAACAAGATTTATTGCCTAAAGTAATTAGTGGTCGGGGGGGGCAAACACGGGGCCCGACTGCGAGCGCTGCCCTGGAGTCTGGGCCGGCGGAACGCGGGGCTCAGATCCTCGGCCCGATAGACCCGTAGACCGTGACTGTTGCGGTCGAGGTCTTGACTCCGGCACGGCTCGGCTGTTTATTTACGGGGCCGCTCCCCCTCGACTGCGGCAAACACAATTCAGTGCCTGAGCGTGATGTGTTCCATTGATAATAATGAAAAAAAAAAACTTTCATTAGTCTCAACATTGTTTTTTCTACAAAAACGTTTTGACTCGACTGCCTGCTCAGTTAACTTGATTCCTTCCAGATGTGCCGACAAGTTTTCTCAGTCCTGCCTGACGAAAAAAAAAAAAAAAAAACAGCCAAGGAAGAGAAAAAAGAGGGAAATTTGATTTAATCGACAGTTAATCTCGGATCCGTTGCAGTTAAACCGACACAAGGAGGGAACGGGGACGGCGTGATCCAATCAGCAGTGTGTGCGAGCCGTTTGTTTTTGACCCTGCTCGCATCCCCAGCAGAGGCGGAGGAAGAGTTATCTGCCTGAGCCTAATCACTTTACGAACCTCTGCCTTGCCCCGGGAGAGGAAACAGGTTTTTACAGACACTGTAATGCCGTGAACGCCCGCGCTCGTTGTTCTAGTTACTCCAAATAGAGATTGTTTGAGTCTCACCCCCACCCCCTGAGGCTGGAAGCCAAGAAGTAACGTTACCGGCAGAGCATTGCAAACTTGTTTTATTGATGACTCGGCAAATAAATTTCGATTGGCTTTCGTCACATACTGTTGTTGGGAGCTGCTGTGCAAGTGTAGCATAACTTTGCCACAAGGCTCGAGGAGTTGCGACGAAACTGCGGGTAGACTGCGTTCCTCTCCTCCTCCCCCCGTCCCCTCACCCCCTCCACCATAACCACTACCCGATAATGCCTTGAGCACTCGGGAACAAGAACGACTAAGAAACAATCCAGAAATTTGATTTGTGCTCTAATGAGCAAGTGAAAAAGTATCCTTTGGCGCAAACAAATGTAAATTTAGGGCATTAAAGGTATAATTCAAGTGCGTGCTTATAAGTGTGTCAGGCAGTTCAATGGGTTGACTCGCCCTCCTCGCTGTGTTCCTTGAGGTGTTTTGATGAGACGTCAGCCATTGATTTTGTACCTGCACCACAGGCATGTGTATTTCTTAGCAAACAACAAAAACCGCAGCTGAAACCTCCCCGAGGCAGAGAGTCCCTCTCAGCGTGTCCCGGCATTCTAGTCTTAAAAATCTGTTTTTGTCTCCATATCCACCAGCTTTGCCGTTAATTCACAGAGAGGGCGTATCGTTGCTGAGCGCTCTGAATGTTCCGCTCTACTTACCATCACTCACCGGAAAAGCACAGAAACACCTCCATGGGGAAATAATTAGCAGTGACAGTTTGCCTCCAAAAGTCCTGCCTCCACAACTTATTGTTTGTGGGCGTCTAATGGAAATTAATAAGGGACTTTTGATTTTTTAATGCATCTAGATCAGCTAGAAGCTCCCATTTAACCCATGCGATTGGGATTTGAGAGATATTTGGATTTATTTTTTATAGAATCTGACTGTTCAAAAGCCCGTTTGTGTCCACTGGTGGGCTCCTAAGCGTTGCTCTGGGAATGAGTATTGTTACTGTGTGTTTGCATTAACAGCGCCACAGTTGTCTTTGCCGGGTGTTGTTGGTGCGCGGGGTGTTGTGTGTGGGTGTTGTGTGTGTGTGTGCGGGGGGTTTCCTCGCTGTTTCTTTGGCTCGACTTCACGGCGGCATCTCACAACTCCAGCAGGAGAGCAGAAATATGCTAACCGCTCTGTTATCCCTCATAAACTGTTTGCCCGTCCCTCTGTCAGCCCCAATTTCTTTTTCTTTTTAGCTCGTTCTGCTTTGTGGTGACAATTACCACAACACGGGTTCCATTTTCTTTTTTTTCTTTCTTTTTTCTTTGCCGAGCTTCCTGCTCAATTTATTTTTAGATGTTTGAAAATTTCCGTCATCAAAACATGCTAAGCTCTGGAACGCCGTCCTCCAGGAGTGCAGTATTTTTTATCTGTCCTTCGAGACAGTTTGGAGTAGCTTTCAGAAAAGCGGGACACTTTTCTCCCTCTCTGCTCGTCTGTCCTCATGCGCCAGGATTTATGCTAATGAGCGGGACAGACGGGGACGTCTCACATGTAGCGGAGACGCTCCTCTCCTCTTTTCCCTTCCTTCCGCCCTTCCTGTCGCAGCCCTCCACTCGCCTCTCAGCACCCCGCCCTCTTTGTGTTCCCCTGTTTCTTTTTCTTCCTCCAGGTCCTTCCCTACTTCCAAAGTTCAGCCCCTCCCTCTTCTCCGCGTCCCCGCGTCCCTTCGCCGGGCACGGAAAACGAATGAATACAATTAGATATTTCTGGAGTCCCTACGCGGTTGACGGTGGAGAGAGACGCGCGGAGGTCGGGGGCGGCTCTGGCGGAGGAGCGCAGCCAGGGGTCACGCTCGCTCGGAGGGGGAATAAAGAGGCGGAAAGTTAGCCAGTGAATGACAAACACGGTAACCAGAAGTCTCCTTCAGGTGGCAGCAGTGTTATTAATAAACACCTTGACGAAAATTGCTGAAGGTGATTTGGCTGCATCGCAAATTGCTTTGCAAATCACAATTCAGGCCGTCTAAGCCACAGGCCGCCTCCAGCTGTGCTTTTTAAAAATGTTTTTACCTTTCACACGCCTTTGTTGCAGTCCTATACTGGGCTTTTGTGCACGTCTGGAGCGGCCTCCTATGTGACATACATGTCCCGAGGCCTCGATTCCTCTCCTGTACACTAACAGACACCGAATAATTACAACTGTCTCGCTTATTTTGTGCCTGTCACATTTCGGCTTTACATTGTGAGTGCGCGTGTGTGTGCGTGTGCGCAGTCTTGTGTTCTTGCCAGTGTGTGGGAGCGAGTGTGTAAATGCTGACTACGCACGGCAAACATAGGTGCAGATCGGTACACTTTGCTGATGGAAAGTAGTCCATGCATCCAGGGAAGCAGTCAGACTGTGTCTCTGTCTGTCCCTCTGTCTGTCTTACTGTTACATCTCCTTTGAGTGAAGACGACAGACAATGAGCTCCAAGCACCTTTTTGCCTCGGCAGCGTGTGTGCGGTAATTTATGTTGGGATGTATATATATATATATATATATATATGTGTGTGTGTGTGTGTATATATATAGTCAGGCAGTTTTTTTGGGACGCGCTCTGACCACATGCGTGCCGCTCTCTCCTCTTCGCCCTCTTCATCATTTTTGCCCAGATTCACTGGGAGCTAGCGTCTTTCTTGTCGCGCTCTCTCACTCTGCCTGCCTCCTCCTCCTCCTCCTCCTCTTCCTTTTCTGTCTGAGGGCTGATTAGTTGTCGTTAATGACCCCTGTCGTTCGTTTTGCCTGCGGCGCTTGCGAGCGTGAGCACCAGCCAGGCTACAGGGAATTTGAAAGCGTGTGTACGTGTATGGTGTTGTCGGTGCGAGGGCGAGGTTAGCTGGGAAAAAAAAACAAAACAAGAGGCTGTATTGTCGGAAGGAGCCGCGAATGATAATGAGGGATTTCCAAAGCTTTGATGACTGTAACGTACCAGGCCATGTTTTTGAGGCCAACCTGTAAACATACTCGCCGCTTTTTAAGACCTTTTTTCAGCTGCGTCTTTCCTCACTTTATCTTTTCTATCAAGTAAAAAACGAGCCCAGCGTGCAGCAATGCACAGTCACTGGGCTGAGCGAAGCAGCTGTTCATCGGTCTGCAGTGGGAAGAGGTTGGAAGGGCGTGTGTGTGTGTGCGTGTGTGTGCATCTGTGTGTGTGTGTGTTGGGAGGGTTGCTGTTGGCGGTGACCCTGTCAGAGGTGCTCGTGCAGCGGACAGAAGCGACCTCTGTTGCTGGGTAAGGGGAGGAGTGTGTGTTTGTGTGTGTGTGTGTGTGTGTGTGTGTGCCTAGTGCTAGCAGGCTGTGATAATAGCAAGAGACAAAAGGACGTGTTATTACTATATGTGAGGCAAGGCTTTCATTTTGTGCATTTGTATTATTTACGACTTGTCATTTATTTATCCTGCTGGTGTGTCTCCAAAGTGCGGGGCTATCTGTTGTTTATACTCTTTCTTGTGTTTTTATTTATTTATTAATTTATTTTGTGTTTCAAAAACGTACACGCTCTCTGCCTTGACCTTGTTTCTGGCATTGGTTGTTTTAGTGTATCTGAAACACCAAACAAAGCTCCCTGTTTTTATTTGTGATTCGGCGATTAACACTTCGCCAAGGTTGCCACCGTTTTGCTGAATCGAGGATTAAATTGGGTTTGGTAAGAAAATTAAAACTGATAAATTAGGTAAGGTGCTGAAACAACAAAGCGGGACCTCTGGGTGTTATTGACTAGCGGATTCATCTCTACTCGGCTCTCTCGCGTTTACTCCCATCTCTTGCCCGCCTAAGGGACCAGAATTCGCTGCCCGGGTTTTTTTTTTTTCTCCACAGTAATCACCCCCAAGGTCAGGCGAAGTGCTGAAATGCTGCTATCAGCCGTGCGATCTCTGCGCGAGCCCTCGTCCACCAGCCCCCCTGCTATCACAGCAGCCCTGTGTCCAGCCTGGCCACGAAACAATGAGGCTTTAAAACCTCCGGTTGGAACACTCGCACATGGAAATCGTAATGACAACAATTAAAATCAAGTTTCTAGTTTCCCCCTTGTGCCCGTATTTCTAAACGTTTGTCGATCTGTTCCGGGAATGCAGCTGCGCTAATCGTTAGCATTGCAAAAAAGTTTTTTCGCGGTTTTAGTTTTTGAAAGCGAATAAGACAAACTTGTCGGTTTATTCTTCATAAACTCGTCGAAAACCTGAAACGGAGTGGCTACGGTGCGCGGCAGGAAGGTGTCGGTAGCTGAAAATGGCGCTACTGTAAACCCCTCTGCAAGATGGAGGCTCAGAGGCAGCTGTTACTGCAGTAACGCTGCCGTCGCCGTATCGCCCCCCTACCAGAAAAGGGCGCTACCGAGCACCGTCTGATGGGGCTGGCACGCGCGTCGTCTCCGCTCAGCCTGACGATCGGCAGCGTCGCGGTGGAATGGAGAGCTCGGCGACGTTCCCCTGATTCAAAGCAGCGCCCTCAGCTTTGCTTGATTTGACCTCGTTAAACTCATTTACTGTCAAAGTCAAACTGTATTTACAGCGGCCGCGTTAGCCTGCTGAAGCAAAGCGATTTGTAGGTGAGTGCGCGCGCCTTTAAAACATTTTCTCTCTCCTGCTGCCACCGTCTTTGGTATTTTAGCTGGAAAATGTGATGGGAACGATTGAGACCGCTCACTTTTTTTTTTTTTCTTTTTAGCTAGACACATTTTCCACAGATAATTCTTTTTGGGAGAGGCTGACTTTGGACCTTTTGCTGCCGCTTTCCTTATTTAACTTGGGGCGGGGGGCTGCGGGGGAGTGACTGGATGTTTTTCTAGCTGGGCAGCCGTGTGGAGAAGAGATCCCCGAAGAGAACACATCTCCAACCCCCTGAATAAAGACCTAATTGACGGGTTGTAGCCAGTTGTAAATGACTCATGAGGTAATTTGTCTTCGCAGACAGACTGAGAAATACACAGAAAAGCAACGCTTTGGGACTATAGGATTGTGTGGTCTGCACTTTTGGGTTTGACACAGTCTGGCGGGTTCATTTCTAAACCTCCATATCCACAAATAGAAATCAGAGACACCATAACGTGTTATCACCTTCTCACCTGCGCGCCGTATCCTCAGATGGCTTGCACAGATTCTTTTGTGTTCGGTGGCAGCGCCGTGTGAAATGAAAAATATAGACTGAAAGGAGCGATTGATAAGTCTGGCTGAACGCACGTATAAATAAATCAGACCAGTGTTGCTTTCACTTTGACAGGGCCGCGCCGACGCAGGGAGACGTGCCAATAATAAGCTGGAGACATTAGCCCATTGGAATTGACAGTACAAAAAAATACTAGCAGCCACTGTGCCCTCCCAACCCACTCCACCCCTCCTCTCTCTCTCTCACACACACATACACACACACTCCTCCAATGTCGGGGGGCCGTGAGACTGAAAGGCGGCCATTGTTCGTCTCTCGCTGTCCACTCTTGCCTCGGCCAGGGCCGAAAGTAATGCATGCGCAAGAAACAGAGGGAGAAAAGGAGGGAGGGCAAAGGAGAGGAGTGAGGGAGATTGGTGTGAATGGCGACAGGGGCGGAGGCGGCGAGGGGTGGGGGCTCGGAGGCGAGGTGGTGGTGTTTGCTGGTAAAGGGGACAGTTACACACAGCTGAAGTTGTATTGCTGTTTCCATGTACACAGAGAGAGGGGAGAGGAGAGGAGGGGGAAAGGAATGGAGGGAGCGGAGAGGCAGACGGAGGGCAGAGCGTGCGTAGAGAGGAGGAGGTGGCGCTTCCCTTCCTTTCCACCCAGCCTTATCCTTTCTCCCACATCTGCCTTTGCTTTTGTAATATTCCTGCCAATCCTCCAGCCAGACAATTCAGGACATCCTCTGTCCGGCTGTCTGTCCGTCCACCTCCCCCTTCCCTGGCCAAACGTCTGCCTCCTCATCTCCATGTCTGTCCGTCCGCTCGCCCGGCTGATTGACAGGGCGGCGGCGTTTCTCAGGGGGACAGACACTCGTTCTCTCGCTCAGAGGAGGTGTCATCTTAGCGGTTGGGGTTTGGTGACACGGCGGCTGTTTTCTACAGAGACAGGATTAAGGCTGCTCAGGTTTAGGCTCCCGCTTTGTCCGGGCTGACACCGAGGACGGCCTCGCAGCGGGCCGTGCCGCCGCTGTTTACTCGGGGATTGCTAATGCGCTACTGAGTTGCATCACGGCCTTCGGCGGCATGCGCCACAATGCGTGCAGTGTCCCTTTTTTTTTTTAAAGTGTGTCTCCAGCACGTCCTGCTCCTCTGCAGCAACCTTCTTGTTGTGTTCCATGCAAAATATGAAATGTAGAAAAAAGAAGATAAAAATGAAAAGAAAATCCAAGACAACAAAAACCATCTGTACATTAGCAGACTTAAAAACTTTGATCACACAAGTTTTCTGTCTTTGCTCTAAACTTAAGTCAGACCCTTACATCAAGAATTATATTTTGGCATTTTTTTTAAAGATGAAAATAAATCCAATATCATTCGGCGAGTCCCCTCTGATCAGGGAGATGCTAACGGCTTCATTTCTCCCCATTCAAAACCGAGTTTGCACAATCGCACAACAGCAGCAGCAGCAGCTACATTTGCAAACCAAATTATTCTTTTTATGTAACCCAATTATCACCAAACACGTGATTTTAGAAAGTGCCAGGGCGAAGCAGAGTTGCTGAAACGTGAGACGTTGTGGAAAAAAAACGGGAGTGAAACATACCCGCGCTTCCACCGGTGCCCACAAAATACAACCTCCCCTAGAGCGGCTGTGACATAATGAGTCCTGTACTTCGTCCTGTATTAAACACATATATGCACACAGTACGTTGTGTGAGTGTGTGTCCCTGTCTCCTGGGCTATCCCGAGCCGACCTCTGCTCCTTAAATGAAACAGCGGCTGAAACACACGCGCACTCGCAGACACACACCCTTCACTGTGGTTCTCTACTCTTGACCTAATTCTCAGATCCTGCCCCTCTGAGTGCTGATAGTCTTCCATTTTGTGAGGTCGCATTGTGTGTGTTTTTGTGTTTTTGGTGCACGGTTTCGGTGTTTGTCTGCAATTTTTTTTGTCCCTTTCTCTCCCTGAAGGGGAAACGATTGCTCCACTGGAAGTCTTGATGGATCCCATCCTCACTTCCCTCTTGCTCCCCCGTGTGCCGGGCTATGTGTAGTTATCCCACACAACCAAAAGATGACACCCCCAAAGAATATATAGGGCCAGGCACACACACACACACACACACACCCACACACACACACACACACATACATTGCTCGCTTCCTTCTGCTGTGCAGTTCATTATTTCTTTAGC
Organism: Carapus acus; assembly: GCA_900312935.1. Taxonomy (NCBI): domain Eukaryota; kingdom Metazoa; phylum Chordata; class Actinopteri; order Ophidiiformes; family Carapidae; genus Carapus; species Carapus acus. Next base: position 16,789 of record OMPJ01011229.1, read on the forward strand.
ACAGCTCAAGTTACTATTTATTCTTCTTGTTTATTTTCTTCCTCTAAATCAGCAAGCGGCCTGCCTCGGAGTGGCGGTCTTTGAACCGCGGCCTATCCCATGACTGCAGCCTCGGGTATTAATCCAAAGCCACTGAGAGGCTTAAAAAGCCATCAGCTCATTGTCCGGACAGACAAAACCCCTTTCCTCCAAAATCCCCCGTCCTTCTTCTCTTTCCCTCCTTCCCTCCTGTCTTTACGGATGCCTTGAGCTGGCCTCTGCTAGCATTCATATTAATCAGTTTTAAGGGCCTAATGAGATAAGCGAGACTTAAGGGGAGTCCCCAAAGTATCCTAAGCCCCAGCGGATAAACAGGGGTGATGAGCTGCTGCCCACGCTGCCTTCCTCAGGAGCGAATGTGTCCGCGTATGTGTGCGCGGCCATGCTTGTTTGTGCATATGTGTGTGCTTTACCCCCGGGATGGCCATACACACAGATGTTTTCATATTCTGTATTGCCACCTCCGTCATCTGGACCATCGCTTTGGTTGCCCCCGGATCTGCGGTTTAGATAAACACGGGTTCTTTGATGACCCCTGTCCTTTATCTTCAAGCCTCTAACTCCCCTCCTTACCCCGACCGACCCTCACCCGCCTTGCGTGCACGCGCACACTCACAACCTCCCCCCTCCTTATCCCACCACGTACACTTGGTATGTAGGCCACTTTCCTCCTCTCGCCCTCTTTGCTTTCTCTCTCTCTCTGTCTCTTTCTCTCACCCCCTCACCATCCCTGGGATTACCTTAAATGTGCTGTGTGCCCTTTTACTGGGGTCCTGCTCAACTGACCTGGCATGCTCGTTGACAGCTTTGGATCCAGAGCTTCTCCTGGTGCGCCTGGTGGGGCAGTTGCCAAATGCGCGCAGTTATTTTTTTATTCCTACCTTAGTTATTTCTGATTTTATCTGTCAGATTTTTGGTTGTGTGTGTGTGTGTGTGTGTGTGTGTGTGTGTGTGTGTGTGTGAGAGAGAGAGAGAGAGAGAAAAGCGGGATGGGTGGTCCCCGCCTATTCAGAATAGCAGCAGTGAGATAATAGTGAATGAAGCTCTGTGAGGATAAACATCTTGGCTAAATGAAACAATTTGTAATCAATACAGAGTCAGGCTTATTCTCCAGTAATTTTTTTGAGGGTGACATCTGTTACACTCAGGCACCCCAATGGGGACAGACAGGAGAGAGAGCTTGGTTAAAATCTACACCATTCTCGTGTTTTTGTTCAGAAGTTGCACACAGCAGTTGCTACATTTTTCTCCCCGTTCACCGAGTGTTGCCTTGAGTGAGTTAGCAGCCGTCGATGTCTGTGTGGTCATCAGAGTTCAGTTTCACCTGCTCTTCTGTTCCACGGGGCAGCACGACTTCGCGACCGGCGACATTCCAGCCGGGATTAGACAGCGCATGGTAAACGGAAGCACAAATAAGAGGGAATGTGGGTTTGTCTCTCTCCAAGCTAAACAGCATTTAGTCCGGCTACAAAGGGGCTCATGTGCCTCAACACTGTTTAAGTGCAGAACTCACATGTCTTGTAAGAAAGCACACTTTTATGATTGTCCCTGCGGTGAACATAAAAATAAGAAAAAAAAAATCCTTCATGTTAGGGGTGGAATACATCAAAAAGGGAATTAGATAATGGATTTGAACTGAATTTGAACAAAACATTCTTCAATAAGAATTTGACGATGATGAAGATAATTTCAGAATAATGATGTTTATGTTAATTTTAATGTTAGTAATGTTAGTCAGATTGTTATTGTGTTAAAAACTGTTCTTCACATACAGATTTTTTAACTCCACCACCACCACCTCAAAAGAAACAATTTCTCACAGTAAATGCAGCTAAATTAAATCTTGTAGTCTTATGATTTAGTGTTGTAAATTTTGTAATACACCCTGTCTGCATGTTTGTAAATCTACTGTTTAAACGGCCTTGTAAATAAGGTTTAAATAAATAAAGTTTCTTTTTATTAGCCTCAGTACACATTCAAATTTTTGTTGCATTAAAAAACATTCCTCAATTTTAGATTTAGTTTACAAAATAAAGCAATTAAATATCCAGCTGTCCTTGTATTTTCCAATTTTTTTGTAAACATGGCACAAAGTGCGTCCCCATCCCACTTTTCAAATATCAGTTTCCTTGTAGCTAAAAATTAAATCTCTCTCCCTTTAATTATACCCCTCTTAGACAAGCTGCAGATGTTTCCCGCAGGATTATTCTGGATGAAGGCCGGCGTGCTGAAGCAGATTATTAGGCTGCGGGGAGCGAGATGCATCGTATTTCGCGTCTGGGATTAAAGTGCGCGGTTGGCTTTGGGTGGAGTTATGAAATATTCATTACTGTTTGTGATCCTTAAGAAGAGAAGCATTTGCGGACCTTGGTGTGCAATTTGGGGAAAATGATGTCAAAGTGCACACATTTGGAGCACCTGTGTTTAAAAACACCACCGGGATCGCTTACAGCTAAAGGCAGGAACTTTGCAAATCCCAGGAATGACTGAGCTTATGTTTTTTCTGTCTGTCTTCGCGCCGGTGCTAAGTGAAGGCTAATAACAATAAGCTGAGAGCTCAGTGTGTTTTTATTTTGGCTATGTTTGCTGCAGCGGTGAGGCAGCTCCCCCAGCACCTCTTCCTCGCCCCGCCCTCTCCAGCAGACTGACAGGTGTCAGTCAACACCCCCACGGCAGTGTCACCTGTGTCAATCTCTGGGTGACATCAGGTCCACCCGCCGTTTTAATAATGCAGCACACCAGCGCCCCTCTTAATGTCCTCGCCGTCCCAGTCCATTCTCTTCGTCAGACCTACTCAGCGCTCCCAGCCTTTCTTCAGGATGCCACGCACGAGTTATCCTTACATTTAGGGCTCCGTGCTCAGATCGCGTCTGCCATTATGCATTAGCGGCAAAGCTTTCCGGGCCTGTATCAGTGCTCACAGAAACATGGCACGAAGATGGCTGAATTATTCACACTCATAATCGGCCTTTATGTCCCGCTGCCAAGACGGGGCCCCTCTGTTATTCTAGTGCATAATTGATAGTGCTCAGAAGTGGAAAAGTTAGAATAGCAGAAGTAATGCGGGGCGAAAGTGTAG
>OMPJ01011245.1:0-24193 GCA_900312935.1 Carapus acus
GCACCTGGCTGGGGTGGGGGGGCGGATCAGGACAGGAAGTGGGTTGTGCTGCCAGTGTTAGATTACTTGCCACTTCACGGCCCTCCTCACAACACACACACACACACACATTTTCATGCACGCATGCACACACGCAACCCTGCCAATGCACTTTTTTTCCCATTTTCTCCTCCCATTCCTCCCTCTGTCTTCTCGTTGTCGCCCCATGTCGCTTTGGAAAGTCGAGATCAATGCAGGGGGTCTCAGTTGGTTTGGATATTCTATTACCGTTCTCTGAAGAGGACGCACCGCCGTGTCTCTCGCCTTTTCCTTGCTCCTTGCAGCTTCCTGGAGCCAAAAGGAGTCGTTGCCATTGACAAAGATCTAACATGAATCAATCTGTACCCTTCAGACTTCGGCTTCGCTCCAACATGGCCTGAGCGACTCTTTTAATCTGAATGCAGAAGCTCCTGGCGTGTATCAACAGATATCAGAGGAAAGATCTGCTGCCTGACTATTTCTAGTGCAGTGGACGTTTGAAAAACGTCCACATCATTGCTTAATCAAAGGATTCGCTCTCGCTGTGGCTGAGAGGTGACCAATTAACACCTGGGTGTCTCACCGTTTTGTCATCGCCAAGGCACTGGAGGTGCAACTTCAAATGAGCGATAACACGCATAGCAAATGCATCTGTGAATCTGATGATACTAAAAATGTGAGGAAGAAGACCGAGCGCTGCGGCAGCAACAATAGAAACTGAGAAAAGCCTACATGGTGCCATTTGCAAGTTAAGTCAACGCGCAATATTTAGGTGTCAAAGCAATAGTGCTCTTCAACCAAAGTGCTCAGAGTTGCATTGAACCGTCGAGTGGCTCACTATGATCCGTACAGAGATGTCTCAGCGCCGACCAATCTGTCTCATCATGCTACCGATCAGAGGGTAACCACGATCGCAGGGAAACAATACTAAGAGAGCGTCTGTCTTTGTGTTTACTACTGCTTTGCTCTGCTGACTAAATCCAACTAAAATGTGAAGAGGAAAAAGGGTAAAACTTGGGTTTACAAGGATTCGGATCTGCAATCCAAGAGGTACGAATCTGGCAAGTGAGGGTGAAGGAGAGGAACATGTGACAGGATTTTTGGTTTCAGTAAAAACTTTCAAATGGTCCACAAATCCATAAGTACACCTGCAGGAGGAGGAGAGGGAGGAGAGCGAAGAGAGGGATGACAGCGCCTCGTCGCTGCTGTTCCACATGCACTCACAGACGGGTAAAAGAAGAATTGTGCCTGGGAATGTCACGTCTTATATAATTGGCGAGGGAATGCTGAGCCATGCATTTCGCTGACAGTTGCTTGGACTAATTTAGAATATGAACCCCGAGAATTGTTTTACCAGAATATGGAAGACGTCTTCCGTTGTCTGGTTTTGACCATTGACGTCGTCAGAAACATACCTGGTGTCCATCTGCCTGCTTCATCCTGGAGTTTACCTTACCTTTGGCAGAGGGTGAGAAGGACAAACAAATTATTGGGGACACCTCCAAAATTTCATGCGACACAACAGCATCGAGCACCCGAAGAGGCGTGTCTGTCAACAGTGACAACTTCATTTTTGCTCCAAGCGTGGTACTGCAGTGAGGGCTCTGGCAGTGAATTTGAGTGTGAATTTTGGCACTTGGTTTGAAATTTTCCTTTTGAAAATGGTCAAGTGTAAACAATAACATTTTTGTTATTGCTTATTGGTGAAACAAATCTAATCTTATCCAGCAAAAAGAAATTATTTAACAACTTCATGTAAAGTGTTTCTTGTTACGTACTTCGTCTTTATGCATTTTATGGAACATTGTCAACTGTATATTTTATATCTGAAAATGTAAAATAAACCTTCACTGATGCAGCAGTGGTGCTATAATGGGCTGAGACACAGAGTATGATATGGTCATTACCATACTGCAACTGTGTGTCCACTTTAGTGGCAGCAAGAGAAAACAGGGTTTGACTAAGTTCTCATTGAATGCCTTTGGACTTTTATAGTAAATGTTATTAATATTACTTATGACAGTTCAGCGTTCATTACCTGCATTCCCCAGCTGGAAGAAAAGACAAAGTTTTGACCTTGTTGTGATAATCGCCACCCCTGACTGCCGGCTCATGATTACTGCTTTTTAGTGGAACTGCAAATGCTTTCACCTGCCAACAGGCAAAAAATCTTTGTAGGTCGACTGAATATCAGCAGGATAAATAATTCCCACACCGTCTCATTAATCCTGCGATTCGTAAGATGAATCGCACCTTTTTATCCTTCATGTTTGGTAACTGCAGCTATTTGTAGGCATTGAGGCATTAAACGTTTCCACGTATGTCAAACAAAGTTGCGCATGCTTGTTTCCTTTTACAGAAAGAACACCAGCACCAACCTCCTGCCCTGCCTTTCCGCTTGGCACATGAAATCGAGGCACAAAGAATACTCTGAAATAATGCGACAAAGATGCACCAGCCACATGGATTTTAGCTGAGCTCCGGTTTCATGTAAAAACATCAGAAAAAATATTCCAGTGGTGACGGATGGGGTGTGGCGTCTATTTCAGGTTTGAGGAGAACGCATCGTTCCACGGGGAAGTAATGGAAAATGAAGGCAGTTCTTTCCTCGCTACTTTTGTCGCTTCGGTTCACTGTGGATATGGAGCCCAGGGGGAACTTAAGCTTCCCTCTCTGAATTGAAAAATCCGTTCCTGCCTTCCTCTCTGTCCGCCCCTGTTCCTGAGTGGGGAAATTAATTTTGCTTTTTGGCATTGCCTCTGCCATCTTCATTTCCTCTGTCCATCATGTGCCCACTCCTTTGCCATTTCATCCTGCTTCGGCATTAATTGTATAAAAGCAGAGCTGATTTACGCCATAGATTCTGATGATAAGATCTGCATAGTGTCAACCTATGAGACGAGGGCAAAATGGTGGGTGGTGAACAATCAAACACACGCTCTGCCACGGGTGTGTTTCATTGTTCTTAAAACAGCTCTGCTACACATACAATGTGTCAGATTCCACCAAGCAGCTGATCATTCTGGAGCTCACCGTACCATGGGAAGAGCGCATGGACGAGGCCAATGAGAGGAAGCGTTCCAAGTACCAGGAGCTGGTGGAAGAGTGCAGGAGGCAAGGCTGGAGAATGATCTGTGAGCCTCTGGAGGTAGGCTGCCGGGGATTCGCAGGGCATTCACTCTGCAGAGTGCTCATGCGGCTAGGACTTGTCGGGGAGGCAAAACGGAAGGCTACCAGATCCACAACTGAAGCCGCAGAGAGAGCCACAAGATTGCTTTGGATTAAGAGGGCAGATTCGTGGGCAAACGCTGCTGGGACACAGGCCGGGGATTAATCATCCCGGTCGGGTCGCCAGGGCTGAGGGGGTCTGATGTTGAAAGACCCGAAACCCCCGATGATCCCAGGATACAACATCACTGATGATGTGTCCCAGCGCATACGCAAGATGTATCTTTCACCAAATAGAATTAAACCAGAAATGGAGGGACACTTAACTTAAATGTCTGCATTACACACCTGCAACACAGACAGCACTGTTGTTATTATATCTACTGAAAGGCACAAAATGTTTGATAAATAAGAAATAAAGTGTTTCTTTTACATTTATTTTTTTCAACTCTTCTGTTAGATCAGCAAAGTAGAGCATCTAATGCGATAACACATTATGCTCTTGATTTTGAAGTACTCCACCTACAGTCTGCTGCCTGGCAACAAAGGTCAAAATGCTCCACATGAAAGAAAAAAAGAAAAGAACAGAAGCAGCTTTTATTTGAATAGATGTAGACACATTAATCCTAGTTGAGGTGTCTGTGTGTTCTGTCGGTGAACACAGGAGTTTTTCACATTTGTTACAGTGTATGTTACGGAGCACAGGGAGCAGCTCCCACTGGCATTAGTGTTGTTGTTCCATTGTGTCGTCTTGTAGTAAACAACGTTCCAGTTCTGTTTGCGCATTTGTCATGTGGGCAGAAATGCTCGGTTTCCGTAGGGTTGAGTGATAAGTTTGTGTTTACACACTGCATACACGCTCCGACTTTCTTTCTTTTATTTCCTTTTGCTCCTCGGACACACACATGAGACACAAATTCTTGAAGTGGAAACATACAACTAGAGAGCCACAGACTAATGCTACATCAGCAAACACAGATTCATCATCTTAAAGCACGTTGAGGTGAACCAGGAATGAAACTGAAAACTGTTTAACATTAATTATAAGTGGAGTGATTTGTTGCTTCTGATGATAATGTTCCTAATTCTATACATTTAGAATTGCCGTCTGTGCCTAATCTACACATTAGAGTTGATTGCGTTAGTTAGACTCTGACACACACCTTCATCAGTGGAACGTTCAAGCAGTTTTGCGATGTGACTGATAAACAAACAGTAATTTAACAGAACCAACACAAACATGCCATCCTCCCATGGTGGATGCAGACCTATTTGCCACCTGTGGCTGAATTATGCCATCGGCTCTCTCCTCCTTCTTCCTCTGTTTCTTCTTCATCCCCTCTTGTTCTATGGGGGCAACTTGCTTACTGCGTTCATGCCTGGATTCTTTCTGCCTCCTGGAATCTCCTTAAAGGTGTAGGCATTCACGCACCCTTAGAACACAAAGGCCACAGCCTCCTGTATTATCTCCCTCTCACAGAGTAGGGACATCACACATTAATCACTGCAAAGTCACACCTACACACACACACACACACACACACACACACACACACACACACACACACACACACTCACAAACATGCGCATGGGAGCAGCAGAGCATTAGCACAGAGTGGCTGATTCAGTCGAATGTTTTCAACGCTTCTGTTTTGGCTGCTGTTAGTCTTTGTTCGATGGATTTGACCTTCGTTACAAGCATCCGCAGGATTGGATAGACGCTGCTGCCGCTGCTTAAAATTTCCAAATTGATATTTCAATAGCTGGGAAATTACTAATTAAACAAGGACGAAGGAGCAGGAGTAATGACGCACAGTCCAGAGGGGGAAAACAATCCATGCACAAGCCTCACTGTTCTGTCGACAGCTTGTCCACAGGTGCTGAAGGGCACAGATGGAGGGAAACAGCGGTTGGGATTGTTTTCCTGTAACAGTTAGAGTGAGGCTCGGTGGTGTCATGGCTCTGATAGGCGAACAAATGTACAGCATTTTGGCGGCCTTTCAGCATTCCAAAGCATGTTTTACTCTGACGGACGCCGCTTTCATCATTTATTACATTTTTACATAAAGCCATCATCATTTCATGTTTTATGCAGCCCAGACTCCTTTTTCTGCGCAGCCACTGTTTCCTCTGTCACAGATCATGCAAATGATTCTTCCATTCGCTCTCGCCCATTGTGCGACGGAATTCAGCGGGTGGCGGGTGGAGTTCATGGAGATGTATTCATGAACACCTTCTGTAATTATATAGGCAGACTGCTGACTTTAGGTAAAATGATGAGAAACGAGCTTTTGTCGAAGACCTTGCCTGGAGCTGTTCACACAATTTATGTCTGTACCTCAGAAGCACGTGCCATCCTCCCTTCCTTCCTCAGTGAGCGACCGCCACCCTCCACCAGAAGAAGTGGGAGAGAGAGAGAGAAAGAGAAAGAGAGAGGGAGAGAGAGAGAGGGGAGGCAGGACAAACACGGCAGGTGTGTTGAGGAGTCCTCGCATCTCATCGCAATGGGAGATAGGCCAACCGCAGTACCTCCCCACCAACCAAACCTCCCATCCCCTCTGTGCTAACACACCCTCGTGGGGCCCAACAGTAGCCAAAGCTTCACCTAGACAACCGCCCCGCCCCCCCTGCGCCCCTATGCAGGCCAACCCTAACCCCAATTGTCCAGATTTGGTCTTTCATTTTCTAGCTGCCGCCGCTGCCAGTTGGATTCCAGTGGACTTCAGTCACACCAAACAGAAACCTGTGTGTTTTTCATCTCAGATGAAATAAATAGAACATTTCAGCAGGCCAAATACAGCTCCCATGAGCAGTAATTCTGCAGATGAGATGACACGATTTGGATCCCACAACAATCTATGCTGAAAAAAGACCTTGTGCAACCATGATGATTTGCAAAAGTTTAACTTTAAAGCACAATTTTGAGGATTTTTTCTCTAACTTGCTTTGCAATGGTTGTTAGCACATTTATTGAGTATAACTTTTCCTCCTCAGATTTCCTTTTCTATTCCTATGAAACAAGGCAACTTCTTCACAACCCAGGCAAAGCCCCTGCACTGCTGTGTAATGCGTCAGACTCCTTTCATATGAATGTGTCACACTCCTTTCATATCAGCCAGCATACGCTGCTGAACATGTTGCACCATTTACAAAAAACACAAAGGCAGCCTATTCTCTTTCCTGCCTCCGACTTCCTACTCATTAATTCTTCCCAGGACATTGTGTTTTCACTTGTGTTTGTTATCGGGATTACTGAGGAAAACGACGAACATGTTTTTGATGAAACCTGAACCGAAGATCTCGTTTGTTTCTGTCTAAAGGCTATAAATCTGCACTTTCGCCCTACGAGCCCTCGGTGTAGATCAAATCTGTTTTCTTTCAAGTTCAAATTCACAAACAGGTTCTCTGAAATAGATACATAAAATGACTGAACATGGCATGGTAATTAACAGACTATTGTCCCTTACACAGAAGTGCAGTCTTTATGCTACAAGTTCACACTAAATTATTTGCAGTAAAAAATGACAAACTATTGACGAATGAATAGACTGTCTGTAACCTGCATACTGTAAACATACTAAGACAAATTGAGTGATTGTGAGTGAAATTGAGCCAACATATAGAAATTAATGGTCCTTCGGATGCACAGTTTGTATCTCCTACCAGAGAGAGCAAGTATGTAGGCAATAAATAAGGTATGAGGGTTTTTCTTGTGTACCTGTCTTGGGATGGGAAATCTTGGCCATGTTGCTTGTCCAAGACCAAACCTGAAACCACTTGTGGAAAGCCAATGCGTCACACATTGCAATACGCAGAAACACCTTCAAACACCCCCCAAAAGGTCACATGGGATACATTCAATCCGGTGGCTGCAGCTTTGGCTGTGACGGAAAAGGAATTATTAATGGAATCCAAGCTGTTGCCATCGGCAGGAAACTGGAGCACGAACTTAAGCTTGTGGAAGTTGATGTAGCAAGAGGGTTGGTTAACGCTGACTGACAGTTGGAGCTGATGGACCACATGGACATTCACATCCATTTCTTGAACCTGTCGGGATCAAGTCGGCATTTGGAAGAAGGCGGCGACATTGGTGCCAATTGACATGCCTACCGTTGTGCTGATTAGTTCATTTTGACGGTACAGAGAAATTTCTGCTGCTCACACACTTTGCTGTTGTATTTGTTAATGAAGCCAAACTAACAGTCAGTGTGTGTGTGTGTGTGTGTGTGTGTGTGTGTGTGTGTGGGAGGTACAGTTCTGTGGGCTGAGGGAGGTGACTGTTGGTTGTAGGACACTAAAGGCAGATTTTCTGACTCATCATTCATGGATACAACTGTCGGCACTTATCGACAGATCTATCTTCGTTTGGCTTTCTTTTTCTTTTGCACTGGCTTCTTTGTTCGCTGGCTTCGACAGTGGTGCCGAAACATTTTCATTTGTGTCAAACACATTGGCATACTGTCCTCAGATGACACGTACTCAGATTGTGCTCTTAGATAATTCACGTCAGGGCACCGTGTTGGTTGCATTGTAGCACTCATCAAACCAGTATTTATTTTAAAGTTGTGGTACTTTTCTATGTCCCGTCTGAAGTACTTTGTTCATGCTTCGGATTTGTTGGCATGACTTGTGCAATGCAGGCCCGACAGAGAATCTATCTATCTATCTATCTATCTATCTATCTATCTATCTATCTATCTATCTATCTATCTATCTATCTATCTATCTATCTATCTATCTATCTATCTATCTATCTATCTATCTATCTATCTATCTATCCTATTGAACTGATGATAACATCTAAACACTGTCACTGTCAATTAGTCTGTTTTACCAATTTCTGTTAATGTAAATTTGCTGTAAACACCAAACTGTAAATGTAATTCCACGTGAAGACATGGGGGCAAAAATGGTCCTCACTAAAGCAAAATTTTGGCAGGAAAGAACAAGATAAATTGCCAAATGGTAAATTATCTAAGCGGTGCTGATGCAGTGACTTGGCTCTTGCACAGAACTTCACTGTGTTGCCCACCAAGACCTACATGCCCCAGAAGATAAGTCGGTCTATCAGCTGTGACAGAGAATGTATCTTTTTATTTAGTTGTTAGTGTTTTCAAAGGGTGTACCAAAGTTTTGCAGTTTTCGCCCAATGGCATGAGGCTGAAACATTTCTAACCCAAGCCCTGGGACACAGCCCTCCAAGACCTCTTCCTCCACTTTTTTCTTCTCCTTCCTCCCATTATCGTCCCCTCTCACCTTTAATGAGACATTTTCAGCTCCAGTCAGGGGTGATTTTCGTTTTCTGGGAGGCCCTGCGTCATGCTTCTGAACTGGGGAAGGGGTCAGTCCTCAACACAGTACACAGTGCACAGTGGAAAACCAAGGAGTGATTTCAGAATTATTCATCTGATATCCCAAATATGGGATGACCAGGTAAATCTTCAACGAAACATTTTGCATGGACTTTTTCTCACACCTGATAAATAAAATGGGATGCCCCAACACCACAAATAAATGAGTTTTATTTGCATAAATAGCATTCTTGTGATAGCTTCTCACACATCAGATGAGGCCTTGAATGTTTACAATGATTTTTATGATGGATTGTGACAGTTCACCCCTGGGTTGATGTTTTTGAGTATTTCTTGTTTTCCATTTCTCTTCACAGCAGTTATTGAAGCTGCATGCTCCTACTTTAACCAAATTAATGTTTTGTGTTGAAGCGATGACGTTTCATCCCAGTGAAGGTTCAGCAAAGCATCTGAACTGATTTCAAAATGTGTGATCTGTGTATTTTTTATGTGCCGTGTCTGTTCTCTCCACTCCACTATTGATCTAAGCCACAAATGTCTTTGTACGCCTCCTCTCCGTCTGAGCCATATGTGTGCGTGCCAGGTAGCACCTCAGGTGACACAGTGGATCAATGCAAAATAAGTCTTGTTCCTGGTTCTCTCCACAGCTTTTCACTGGTTCTTGCACCATCAGCGATTAACTCTGGTCACCATGTATACCATCATTTTGAAAGGTTGAATAAACATTAAAAGATGCATGGCAGCGTTTTGGACGAGACACTCTGCTGTGTCGTATGAAGCCTTCCACTATTTAAACATAAAGGTCAGGGATCATCGCTGCCTCTGTTATTTACAAGTGCCACAAACCCTATAAAAACCATGGATGTATTGAATTACATTTAAGAAATGTAAGGGTGCATAATGTGACACCCTCTGTGTGAAATCACACCTGCCTGAACCTCAGCAGGTGCCTAAGTATTTTTTCTTGGTAATCTAATAGTTCCACTGGCAGCAGTAATCATGAAACATCATTTTGGCTCACTGTACCCTTGGTACCTGGACTTCCATGAGCCAACATTTTCTTGCAATGTTCAAGGACATTTGAGCTAAATATGAAACTGTCCACCGTTCCTCATGAGTATGAGCAAAACAGGCCCTTAAGTGTTATTGTCATAAATATTTATTGTATGTAGAATATATATACACAGATTTAATTTATTTTCCCCTTTTCCATCAGATACCAGAAACACACAACACACCTACTTAGGTGTGTGCTGTGCAGCACGCGCCGAGGGTGTTAATGTTCCAGCCTCCAGCTGCATCAGAGTGGTTGGCGGTTGGGGGGCACATGGGACCCCCCGCCTAGCCTCCACCCATCTCTCCGTGCGGTATCTGGCAAGGAGCCGGCGGCGTCTGTAAGAGGCAGGTGTTGTTTAATTTATTTGAAAGCACAAGTGACCTTTCCAGGAGAGGAGGAAGAAGAAGAGAGCAGCCTCTGAGGGGCCTTGTAATCCTTCCTCTCACCTCCTCCTCCTTGTCACATTGCTCTCAGTTGAATGAGCCGCAAACCAGACAAACACAGGAGCCAGGTGGAAAAAAATATTTTGGTTTAACCATGATGTTCTACTTCAACCTAGATCATTGCCACTCAAAAAATTTCACATTGGAGGATTAACTGAGGGAATGAGAATAAAACGTCAGTGATCTGATTCCTCCACATCTGCAACATGTCAATTTCAGCTATAAATGGACCAGCTGGAGAAAAAAAAAAAATCATTATCATCATATCATTTAATTAATGGTACAAAGTGACAGCTAGGGTGCAATCTTAAGAGTCTGTTGGGCTAAAACCTCAGTTTATCAATACCTACTTTATTACCCCGCAGTTTATTTACAGAGTTTCAATTTCAGTATTCTAAACAATGTTATCATACAAACTAGTGTAAATAACATCTATAACATTGACATAAACATCACTTGTGCACAACTGCACAGATGTTACCTCAAGTCATTCTAATGACAGTTCTTGCTCCAAACACTCTGCCATTGTTTACCATTGTCGTCAAAATATAAGTACCATCCATTGATTGTCTCTTGCCGAGGTGTCCATCAACGTCTCTTTGAACATGGTGATTTTGTCTCTTGCAGATTTTATTTGTGTAGCTAAGAGCCCCTCTGCAAAAAAAGTTCATCTGCAGCTCCACACTTTTCCACATTTTCAAAAAGCAGATGAATGTGAATCTGAGAGGGGGAGGAATCTTATTCAATGAGCCATCTCAAAGTGGTGCATCACTGTGTTTCTCCGCATGCTGTGCTGATTTTAGGCGAACACTTTATGTGACAATGGGAAATCATAGTTTTGACTATCACCATCCATATGTGATTGTTTTCCTAAACCCCGCAGGCCTGTGTGTGAAACAAAGAAATGTGTGTGCAAGGCTCACTGCTTTGCCTCCAGGACACAGACGACTCAGCTACACAGTTCGAGTGAAAACAAGAAAGCCTGCAAATCCTCTGTTGAATCGGGGCCATTTTGTACATTTTCTTTTAACACGTGGGATGACAGAGACAAGGTTACATTTGTGAATAACAAAATTGGACTGTGCCCAAAATTGCAAAAGCACCATAAACCTTTAATGGCCTTTTAGAGCAAAATGGGGTTCTGAGACCATGAAGGATTCCAAACTGAGTTTGTGACTTGATCGTCATGGCAACTTTTGGCATGTCTTGTATGTGTATTGAAGGCTTGACCGAGCATTTTTCAGGAAGAAAAACTGATTCAGCACTATCATCGCAATTAACACAGCAATGGCACTGTCTCAAAGTTTGATCACTTTCCCTACATTTGGTGACGTTATCTTTGGCAAGGCATGGTCACAGATATAACACCCTCCGAACACATTTACATCAGGAAGACTCCAACTTCCATCTGACCCGCAGATGTATGTCACCTTTGCAATGCGCACACTGCTGCAGCTTATAAACATGATAGATAGATTCAGATTTTATACCTAAACAGTTATTACCTGAGCAATAACCACTCTGCACTTGCGTTGAGAGATGCATTAAAAGCGAGCACTCAGTGTATTTACAGCTTACAACATTTTAACGGCACTGAGTGAACATTGAGTCTGAAATACAGGGTTCACCTCCTCGTGTTGGGCTTGCAGTTAGTTAAGTTCCTCCTGCCCAGTTGTGTCGGCCATGTTGCCCATGGAGGGTTCGATGCACATCATATCTGAGTTGCGTTAAAAGTGAATTTTGTTTCTTTCAGGCCAGCATGTAATGTAAGAAGCTGCGGTGTTGCTCCAGGTTACAGGAAGCATCCGGACAGTTAGGAAGCAGAGGAAGGTAGATAATGTGTAGGCTGAGCCAGACAAGTCAAAGCTTATTGTGGGATGTTCCAATAAATATATCAGAGTTTTAGCTGCGTGTGTACATCTTCTTACTTGGCAATGCCTGTTTTTATCTGTTAAATCCATGTGTTCAATCTAAAGCACAGGTGTCAAACTCAAGGCCGGGGGCCAAATGCGGCCCGCGGCATCATTTTATGTGGCCCGCGAGCGCTTGAGCAACTGTTTCAAAATAACACCGGTTTCAGCTCAATGTCCACAGGCCGTATGGCATCTGATTCAACATGAATCTCCCTCATTTAAACATGCATTGACTCAAAAACTACATCTCCCGAAATGCACGAGAATCATGTTACTAGTGAAGTGACTTAGCTTAGCCCCGACCAGATACACACTTCATAAAATGTCAGTTTATCAAGAGGGGGTGAAGGGAACCAGGTTGTTGACTCGTTGATTGATTGTTAATTGATTTTATGGGTTTCTTCTCCTGATTAAATACAAGGATCTGTGATAGAATAATTGCAAAGCTCTGACATATTTTTACATCTATTCAAATGGGATATTTGTACGTTGAATTAGTGAAAAATTGTTAATATTAGAGATTTCTAAATGACTTGTGACGTTGTGTGACTTTTCTACTTCTTTACTGCTTCAAGATGCTGCTTCAAAACAAAAATGTCTCTGATCCCAATCACTCAAATAATTCAAAAGTATCTAATAGATGCATTTTTTTGCCACTCTCAAACCTTGACAGGATCGATTTGAAACTACAACAGCAACTGATAAGACATCCAAAAAGCACAGAGTTGAAAGCACTGCCTGTTTGGTTGTCAGCAATACATAAATAATGAAACGCTTTAACCCTACATCAATGCTATGGCAGATAAATGTCTGAAACACTGTAAATGTATCAATGTTGTGCTATACTACAAGAGTATGAGGTGTGTGTATGTGTGTGCGTGCGTGCGTGCGTGCGTGCGTGTGTGTGTGTGTTTGTGTGTAGCAAGCAACTCAGTAGAGGGGTTATTTGTATGGGAGTGAAAGGTGCCCTGGTGTGGCTTTGTATTTTCCGATATTTACATTGGGTTAATTTCGCTTCACGACTTTTTCTTGACGTAATGAGTCTGGCCGACTTGCTCAGTCCTTGTTGATTCCGGAAGTAACAGACCAACAGAGAGCATAATTTGAATTTCAAACCATGTAAACGAGTCAATAGACAAAAAAAGCATTTTGAGTTCCAGATATTCTATCTCCGCGTCAACAGCAGAGCAGCAGAGATATTGCCTATCTCTTCCTCCCATCTCTCTCACTCTCCCTCTGTTTACACACACACGCGCACACACGCGCACACACACACACACACAGACACACACAGACACACACACACACACACACACAGAGGACATTTTGATCTTGTGATAAGTGATTGCAGAACATCACGTTTTGCTCCTAATATCAGGTAAAACGAGGTCGGTAATCTGTTTACCACAGACGGGTAGATGCTTTGTTGTTTTCGGCTAGCAGCCCAGTGTCAACATTGATTTCTGCCGTGTGAGAATGCGATATCCCCGCTTCCACGGTGTCAACGTGCCTCGTTTCTCCCTTATCCTCCTTCATTGCAAAGAGAGATTGACAAAGAACAATGCAGATCTGATACATTGCCTCTTTTTGAGCAATAATGGGGTCATTTGAAATGATGACACACCCTTTTTACCACAGGGCGTGTGTCATCAATCAAAACATATATGAAATCGGACAAATTTCTAAGTCTGCTCAATCTGAATTGCTGCCGCCTGACTCGACGCAGAATGTAGAACCTCAGTATTTTCCACGCTGGTTGTGTGCATGTGATTTACAGTATGTCATAACATGAGAATAATTGTGGGGTTACGAGGAGACGGGCTTGTTCTCACCCGAGTCCTTGGAGACGTGGCCGTGTTGAAGCTGTCCATGAATAAGTGAAGCGCAAGGCGACAATGCAAGCCAAGTTAATGTGTTGTAACAGACGCATGTGCTGAGCCGTTGCCATATTTGTTTTGCTGTTTTCAGGCTAAGACGACTCCTTACTTCCCCTTTCATTTTTCCTTGAGGTCAGCGTATAGTCTTTTTTCTGCTTGATATATGATATGTAGGAGCGCTGGGGAAGGTTGATATGTTTCGGAAACGCCTTGCACTGTTTGCACACCGGCCCCATTAATTCCAAGTTGTGATTACACACTGGACGTTCCTGTTGCACCAAAGGCCCTTTGAGTTTGTAAATTAGATAAAACGCTGCCGCCCAGGGGGGAAGTGCTGTACTGATGGAGGCACACACAATATGTTGTAAACTTGCCTCTTGCTCCTCCTCAACCCTCTCCACACCACATACTGCTTTCATGCAAGACAAGATGGGGTAACGTATCACCAAATGCAGCAAGGCTCACCATTATCAATTTAGAACTTGCGTCATGTGTTTTGCACAGAAAGAGGCAGAGATTCAAATCTCAATTTTTCAAAGTGAAGTGTCCTCCTAACTGTGTTGCACAGCATGTCAGAAGTGGAACACACAGCTGTCATTTAGAATTCAATGGTGATACTTTTGAATTGTGGTTGTGGGCAGGGTGGGGTTCTTCAAGGGTTTTAGGTCTTGCAAGAATTGTTATAATTCCAATGACCAGATCTGCCCAACAACCTCACGCCAGACAGAAGGCGAAGTTGAGACATGCCAGTGTGAATGACAAATCATCCTTTGGGGACGGCAAATCTCCATATCGAATGTCACCGTTATCTGGCTCGCAGACGTCAAGACATGCTCCTGATGTCCAGAGTGTACCTGACAGACAGATGGATACGGAGAGATCAGGCGACATTGCCAGGAAAGGCACACCCGCGTCACCACAAGGAATGGAGGAGACAGCGAGATGGTCAGGGGAAAAAACGCTTTTAGAGAAAGAGAGAGAGAGAGGGAGAGAGAGAGAGAGAGAGAAAGATATGAAGCATATGCTGATGATTCATTGTCTGTTGTCTTACTCCAAGGGTTGATCTCTGAAGCGGAAAGGGAGGGGCTCCAACTGATTAAAAAAGTGATCATCTACACACTTTGACTGTCAGGCCTAACACTTGTGTCCCTGTAATCAGGATGATGATAATGATGGTGGAGTTCTTCCTTTGTTAGCACAATTTTTTTCTGTAAGGGACAAATTGCAGCCGACAAAGGGTTTGCGGTCCACAGTGAGAAACGCTCCTTGGATTTAGTCCTTCAGAGACACAAATGGTCTGACTGCAACGTTCATTCAGATCATTTAGATTATCAGTGAAGAAAAAATAACAACAGACAGGAACAAGAGCGTCACACTGTGTGGACTGTGATGGTCAATTGAATATAAAAAGAATGAAATTATGAAAGGAAGAGGGTATTTTTGGTTTGTTTTCATTTACTTCAGGAGACTAAGAAGTGAAATGAGTTTGAAAAATGTGACATACCTTGTTATTATGGTACATGATTGAAAATTGTAGGCCCCAATAAACCCACCCTCTAATTGTGGCAAATGCAACATCTCATGCTATTTGGAATTCCAACATGTAAAAAGATTGTCTGCCTGCTGATTTATTTATCCCTGATTACAGACTGCACCTCTCCGTGTAAGGCGGTACTCCAAGGGCCTTGTGTGTAAGTGCTGATTTTCTGTTTGTGTTCCAAAAAATATTTTTCTGCTGTTGTCATTATGTGTGTGGCGTGTGTGTGTGCACGCACACATGTTTGTCCCATACTTGTTTACAAAGCCTCTTGCGATAATCCCAGCTTTGCGGAGAAGGCAGCATGACTTGACATTGTTGATGTGGTGTGCCTCAGCTGCAGGTTTGAAAACTCTACGGATATAAATCAAGGTTCTGTTTTTTGTTGTTGTTGTTGTTGTTGTTGTTGTTGTTTTTTGGGGGGGTGGGCATTGAAAAAGGGGGTGCACTAAGTGAGGATTGCGAACCACATACTGCTCTTGACCACCTCCCCCACTAGTATGTTTATGGACCTGGAACACATCTGCACCTGCTATACCTTCTCGCAAACAATTGCAAATAACTGAAGTTTACAGTATGGACCCGTTTGTATGCTCTGTGACCCTGCTTTGAGTCTGCAGCAAAGACAGAATAGTGAAAATTGGACACAAGAATGAAGCTGCGCAGGGTTCATTCATTAGTTCGAAACTTTCCGACCTGAATTCCCCTGAGCCCAAGTGTCTGTGTCCTTGTGTCGTTTGATCCCCTTTGAGACACCTCACACACAGACGATTCTGCATAGCTGCTCTTTATCTGCTCTGTGTTTCTGTGCTCCTCTCTTTCGAGCCGATTTTATGCTTCAGCACAACAGCCACTACGTGGATTGGAAAGCAGTATTGTGATCTTTCGGGCAGCAAACAAGACACAACAAAGTGTGCCAGCACTCTTGTTGATGGTTTGGGGCCTGCATCGTGTCTCCCAAATCAACATGCTCTGATTGGAAGCCATTTCAGATAAGATGACAATACCAGTCCTGCAGATGCTATTTAAAAGACTCCAGACAATAACAAATAAGAATTTCTTGACAGAGGCAACAAAGACTTCATCTCAAAACAATTCTACCACCTTTCATCACTTTACAGTCCTCTTGTGCGTTATTGAGACTATAAACGCTGCTTTTGTTATGAACATTGCGAGCTTTAATTGAGAGGCCGTCTCTAGTACAAACCGTCTACACTCTGGGGACTTTGTTGCATTTGCCACGCTCCAAATTCTTCCCTTTTTATCTTCACAACGCCACGTTGTCAAATTTTCAATCTGGGAATTATGTGGGAATGTGTGTTCTGTGTTTCCATTTAGGAGCTGCGCTGAGTTAGCCCAAGATGATGAGATTATGTACCTGGAAACTTTTTAGGTTTACAATGTTTTGTTTGTGATCTACTTCTGTTGTTCTTGTCATCTTTAACAGCGCCAATCGGAAGACAAAGTTATACACATCAAGCTCCGTTGTCTCCTTGCGGGCCTAATGAAGACATCCTCTGCCTCTTCTCTCTCCCCCCTGTCTCGTAATTAAGCCGCCCGTGAGCTGTAAAAGTCTGTGCGCTCTTGCAGAGCACCCGGAGAATTCCAGCGCCATCTGCCTCGTGCTCCCCCAACACATCCCATTGAGGCCTCCCATCGTCTCGGCAACCAACCGCGGCGCAGCTCCCTCACACACACATGTTGCGTCAACTGCCAGAGAAAAATCACATTTCTTATTTCACACATCTGTCACAGGGGCCCTGTCCTTTTTGCCAAAATGCTGCCCCTCTATTTGAGAAACTCATGCGTGTTTTTTTGCCCCCCTCATCTGGTAAACACAAGCTGGACACCAAACCGCCTCAAAAACCCATTATAATGCTATGAATGTAATTTTGCTTGAGTTGAAAAACTTGTCAAGTAAATCAAAGACGTTGTTGGTGTGGGCTGGTCTCTGAATGTACCATCTTAGTCTAAAGAAACTGCATGTTCACTTTCCAGTTGTTGTTGACAGTGACTGACGTGATATTGGTCGCTGTCACTCACTTTCTCTGCAGCAGAGGCATAATGATCTGATTAAATAAAGTAAGTTGCAAAGCTACTCCTCCATGGTTTACCGTGTGGTTACAGGCAAAGTTGAACATTCTGACATGACAACATTTACATGCTGATCTCTCAGAAATATACTGATTTATTTCCTGTCAAGATCTTTTTTTTTCTGCGTCAGACCTCTGATCTCAAGCAAAACTCCCATGAGGAGGTTTAATAGATTCGTGGGAGTTTGTGGTGCAGAGGACAAAGACTGCTGATGAATGTTGATGATTCCCGGGCAGAGTTCAACAGTGCCACCGCAGTGGTCACCGCCTTTGTCCGCTGATTAAATTGGACTGGTTTATGAAGGGGTGATGACACGATATGAAGCGTCTGAAGTTCATTTGCACCAAAGTAGTACTTTCCAATCATGGGATGATTAAAACATTTTCATTTGGGAACAAGGATTGGGTTACAGTATGGGTGCAGAGGGAGCTCACCCTCACAAGAGTACATGCGTCACTACTCAGCCAGTGAAAAGTCTTGATTTATTGTTTATTTGTAAGTTTGTTATATGCTGTCGTAAGTGTTCCTAATGAAGTGGAACGCAGTAAATATCCACGAGTCATTTTCCAGCATTAATCACAATTTATGGCCCAATAAAGCACATGAGGCACAATGTAAAGGGAGATGGCATCAATATTTTGGTTTGTAAACAGGGCTTCGCAGAATGGCTTGGAGTGTTTTGTCTATTTTAAGTGAGGAGCAGTCGCAGCGGCAAGCTGTGAGTCATCTCTATCTAAGGTGCCATGACAAACCATGAGGCCAAGCAACATTTATGATTTTAATTCAATCTGAATTTGACGTTGAAATGTGGCATGTACTGTTGGGTGAGTGCGAGGATCGGGAGTGTGTATCCTGGTTGAGTGTGTGTGTCTCCCTCTGAGTACCAATCTTGATGAAACATCTCACATCAATCGCACCCAGGTGAGACGCATCAATATCTGGAGGCCGCTTAAGCCCGTTCGATCTCGGAGCGACACAGGGTCCATTGCTCACCTCTCCTCGTCTGGCTGGCCTTCGTCTGCTTCTGTCTGACCTCAGCCATTAATTATCCGGCAACACGCTCCAAAAGTTGGCGACAACACGCAGTGAGCACGCTACAAATGTAATTGAAACTGATGGGGGGAGGCTCACCCTGCGCTATGTCTGTGTTTTCTCCAATATCTGATAGGTGGAGGAAACCAGGCTTCACAAGGGTGGAACTGCTGCACGCTGGAAGCCACAGGCGTCCTCCCCTCACCTTTACCAGCACCTCCAGCGCTAAACACTTGATTTGTTAACAAGATGCAAATGGATTTTGTTAAAATGGAAATACCACTTCGATTGCACACAGGGTACTTTATCAGCACTGTGAAATCTCCAGGAGGGAAACATGAATAAAGGTGTATGATGTTAAATCGCTGTGTAGAATTGTTTGAGGGGAAGTTGCTCTTGAATCTCTCTCCCTGGCACACAGCAAAGGGTTCTAGAATGCCTCTATCTTTCTCTCTTTCTTTCCTCCCTCTGTCTTTTTCTGTCACAATCTTGAGGAGAGTGAATGTAAGCCACCAGCTGCATTTCTACACAACACTGATCAAAAATAATCAATAATGATTTGTTTGTTGTTTGTGTGCAACAATTGCACCACAGAATTTTTACCTTCTGAATCCTTTTTTTGTTTGTAATTTGATTTGTTAAAGCACATTGTTTTAACCATTTTACCACCCTCTGCACATGTAGGAGTAAGCACTGTTCTGACTGGTGGGTGGGAAAGCTGTGAGCAGATGCTGGAGGGCTACAAATCAGACCAATCAGACCACCTCAATTCAGGCTAAGAACTAGTTAAGTGGCCTGTGGGGGAATACGACCACATAGAGCAGGGGTGTCAAACTCTTGTTCACTGAGGGCCGCATCAGCATGACAGTGGGCCTAAAGGGGGCAGATGACAATGGCAATCATTAAGGAGGTTTATATGTTATATAAGGCAAAATGTAAGTATTCTTGTAGAAATAGCTGATTATTGGGAATATTGCAAATAATAGCAATTTTTTACAAATTTTTAACAATTTTTTTCAACTGACAAAACTATCCCATTTGCATAGATGTAAAAATGTGTCAGGTCTTTGCTATTATTGTTTCACAGAATCTTGTATTTTATCAAGAATAGAAACCTGAATAATCAACAATTACTAGAGGACAATCAAACTCCAAGGCAACAACCTGGTTTCTTCACTTGGGCCATGTTGTTGTGTCTTGACAAACTGACATTTGATAAAGTGTGTATCTGGTTGGGGCACAGCTGCGTCACTGTACTATAGCAACATGATCCACATGCATTTAGCAATATGTAGTTTGTGGGTCAATGCACGTATAAATGAGGGAGAAACAGTCACTTAAGGGCTGAGGGGCCACAAAAAATGATCCAATGGGCCGCATTTGGCCCTTGGGCCTTGAGTTTGACACCTGTGACATAGAGCAAAACACAGAGCGGGGAACGCAAATTTGAAACATGTCACAACAGAGCTGGAAACCCAGGCAAAGACGGGAGAGGACTAGAAGTGAAAGAAAGCAAGAGGCAATCACTCAAGAAAGTAACAAAGGGTAGACACATGAGATTGGAGACAGAGTGGACGCCCAGAACAGACACAGAAGCAGAAGTTAGGACAAGGAAATTACACAAGGAACATAGGAAAATCCAAAATCCTGCCCGTGTCTTTTTTCAGTGATGTGAGTACAGCTTTGACCTTTGCTGAAGTCCTCGATGAACTCCAGAATGACGACAAGTACTGTATTTTGCCCGTTTGGAGTCTTTACTCTTTCCAGCGTTCCATTTTTTTTTAATCTTTCATACACATGCTGATTGCTTCTCTGCTCTATTTAAAGCTAAACTCAACCAAATCAGCCAAAGTTTGATGCTAGTGTTGATGAAGCCAGTCACCGTCCAAAAAGGTAAAAAACATTTCTTTTCTCAGCATCATGCGGAACGTTATGTATTCATCATTATTGAGCTGGGTTCTGTCTTTGCCATGAGCACGTAGCACGGGACCTTCTGTAATCATGTTATGACTCCAGCGCAAAGTGCTCCCGCTGTTCCCATGCCAAGGTTTCCACACATGACTCGTGCTCACTGTCAACTGGATAGAACTCTGTGAAATGTTGTTCCCACTTGCTTAGCATTCTGCCTGAGCCACCGCACATCACACTTTGATTTACAGCCCTGCACAAAATACAGAAAGGAAGGAGCGCTGGCAGCTGAACCATAAATATGGATACAGTACTCAAACCGCAATCAAAAAGGCCACAAATCATGTGATTTTATTTCTCCACTGTCAATACATTTGTGTGCTTTTGTGTATGCATTTGTGTGTGTCTATGCATGTGTGTGTAGGTGTGTGTGTGTGTGTGTGTTATTGCATATTTTCCTCTGCCCCTTCAACAATTTTTGCTCTTGTTTTCTTGGGCTGCTGGTGGGAAAGTGTGAGTGTTTGTTTCACAATCGTCCTCAGAATAAATAGGCCACACAACCACATCTCCAAACTGTCCTGATGAGCTTTCTGCAGGGGGCCTAAACTAGTTTAACCCTGCCAAGAATCTAGATTCTCACTCACCCGTTCACACATGCACGCACATGCACACACACACCATCACATACACACACACGCACACGCACACACAAATGAAAGACTCCAAGAAGCCCAAAGATGAACAGAGAAAAGATGTTGACTTGGCAGTGACAAATACACACAAGCTCAGAAAAATTGATCCCAACACATATATTTTGCTGCAGACGACAAGCTCCAGTGGCCACAACAGAAGGCAGATCAAGTGTAGAAAAGTCACACAAAATAACCACTAATCTAGTTCACTTGCATACAAATCTATCCTTATATTTTTTTAAGGTCCCTCTTGGATATTTTCAGCAGCAGCAGTGCACACTTCATGTTCTGAAGTCCACAAATATACATGCAGGGACCAGCAGTGAAGCGTCTAGCAGTGTAGTGACACGCAGGCGATTTATTCGAGAGGATTGTGAGCAGGAGTCAGACCAGGACCCCGAGTGCTTCATAGTGCCACCCGGAGAATGTACACAAGATGTACTCAGGAAACGTGTGTGCATGTATCTAAGGGTTTAGGGGCCGGAGGTTGAGTGTATGTTTGGAAACGCCCGCAAATAAGCAATTGTCATCATCAAAAGACAACTTCTATGCCTCAAACCTGAGATCTGACCTGTGTAAGACAGTGAAAAATCATGAAATTCATATCATGCTCAATTCATCCAGTTGGGTTAAATGTTTTGCGTAATGTTGTATCTAGATTCAAAAATAGACTAAATGTATTATTTACTATAGATGAATGAGGATGTATATTGAGTGTATTTAGAATTGATCCCATTTCACATTCGGCAGCTGCATGATACAAAATTCTCTCTCAATTATTCCTACATCTATTGTCTGAATAAGAGATGCCAAACACCTGAACACATGACACCAAATTCTCAATGGGCCACAAACACGTAATTCACAAAATTCACAAAGGAGTAAAGTGCCATAAACAACCGAGCAACTGACAAAAATCTGCTGTACTTGTAGTTGTGTAAGCAATTCTATCCACATTTCTGTAAAACAACTACATCCACGTTTTCTCCTGCTACAACTGATCTACTGTCTTGGAACCCTAATTTCATACCTTCTGCACGTCTGTGGTCCACACAGATTTTTGTAGTCTAATCCACGGAGCTAGTGTGAGACAGAACTGTGTGTAGGTCCAATTCAAAACCAGCTCAAGCTCAGTCTACATCAGGCAAACTGCCTCTTTGTCAAACCCAAGACATCTGCACATCCTCAAGCTAAACTTTTGTGCATATACATCACGTGTCGTGCGCCTCATGAGCAATGAGCCAATTCCTGCCAAACGGGTGGAAGCACACAACATGTCTGCAAAAAGCCTCTGGCACTGGTGTATGCTTTTTTTTTCTTTTTTTTTCTTCCTTTTGTTATACAGCTGAAATCTGCCTGAATTAAAACCGCCTTGAGAATCACTGTTGTTGTTTTTAATTGTTATTCTTCCTTCTCTGCTCCTCAGCTAATTCACCCTGTGGCAGTGATTGGCTCCTGGTCATCCATGTGGAAGTGGAATCCGGCTCGGCTCCAGATGGATTTTGCGTGTGATTTAATTGTGTGCAAATAAACCCCCTCACCCTCGGCAGTCTCAGAGGAACACTCTGCTGATTTACAACCTATGTCCGTGTATTAATCTTTGGGGAGGCTTGTCTCAACATTTACACATGGCTGTCAATCCTGTTGCATTCCTTCTGGATGCGGCATCCACGACGGTGCCAGTAAAGAGTTAGAGAAGAGTCAAGCTTTGCTGTTAGCAACATGCATGTCTGATTCCTTGTTCTCTTTTTGTGCCACCCACGCTAGGTGAATTAAAACAGACAAAAAGTTTAAATAAACATCGCAAATACAAAGCGGATCAGGACCTTGCTGATTGCTCCCCACTCTGAACCCCCCGCCCA
Organism: Carapus acus; assembly: GCA_900312935.1. Lineage (NCBI taxonomy): Eukaryota > Metazoa > Chordata > Actinopteri > Ophidiiformes > Carapidae > Carapus > Carapus acus. Next base: position 22,914 of record OMPJ01011245.1, read on the forward strand.
AACACACACACGCACACACACAGACACACACACACACACACACCAAATTGGGATGGCCTGTCCTGTAGCACTAACAGCGCAAGAAAGGATGATAAAGACTGAGCTGACAGCCTGGGGAGGAGCAGTGCTGTTGCAACCCAGCTAGCAAATGACCCTTCTGGCTGTCGAATATGGAGGTGGCACCGCAAGAAAAGAAACTGATGCGGAACTGTTGCGGTCTGACAGGCGGAGACGACGGTTGACGACCATGCGGGTGGCGCTTTGGTTTCACGTCTCTGGTGGTATGGACCTGCAAATCTGCCATCAGCAAAGAAGCAATGTCAACACCACTGAGGACGTATGTGTGGAGGGGATCAGACACCGGTGACCAAACTTGGCTATTGGATTTATTCAGCATCTTTAGAAGAACTCAGCAAAACCAAAAGAAGCAGCACCAAGCTACTTAGAATAATCAAACCTCCTCGAGTCTGCCCAGCGTCCTCTATCTCCAAGGTACACCAACGTTGAATCTATCTGGGGGAGCAGCGTGAAATATTTGTGGGGTTTATTTCTCAAAGAGTACAATAACGTTTAAGAAAAGCACTGAAAACGATAGGCAAGAGCACTGAGTGCGTATAAATGTGCAGGCTGGCTCTGTTGGGGGGCAGGATCGGAGCTGTGGGCTCAGCAGTCCTGGGGTCCAGATGATGAGGATGGCAGCACCGGATGTTCCCGGCTTACTCCTGGGCGGCTCATTCCTCCTCATCAGCCTCTCAGAGGTACAGGCAGGCCAAGTCAGCACAACACTGATAAAAATGTCGCCATGTGGCCTCCTCTACGCACGTGTGTGTGCAAGTGCATTTGTGCGTGTGTGTGTGTGTGTGTGTGTGTGAGTCCAAGACAGCAAGGAGGTAGAAACTGGAGGCATAAAAGACAGACGAGGCAAAGGAAGAGGGATGGGAGAGTATATCCTCAAGGGATGCTCTCTTTGTCTCCATCCCTGTCTGACCCCCACACCCTCCTCCCTCTCTCTCTCTCTCTCTCTCTCTCTCTCTCTCTCTCCCTGTCCGAGGACATAGGCTCGGACAGAGGGAATGAGATTGAAGACATCTAATGCTGGCCAAAATAGAATAAAATAAGACAAATATCCCTCTGTGAAATGAGATGAAAGCCCTCAGTGTCTACTTAAGTACATATCAGAGCAGGATGTTGATTATCTATCGGCCTGTGTCCACCACCGTCCTTTCCCCCGTCCTTACACAGTTAATAAGACTAAATTGACATCCATAACGTCAGCTGGC
>OMPJ01011246.1:7637-34427 GCA_900312935.1 Carapus acus
TTTCTTTATTTTATGTAGAGTCTAAATGTTTGCACCTCGCTGTGTGTGCCCGCATACATCACACAGAAGGCTCCCATCCTGTGTGTGTGTGTGTGTGTGTGTGTGTGTGTGTGTGTGTGTGTGTGTGTGTGTGTGTGTGTGTGTGTATAAATCAGCCCAGGGTGCAAGTAGGCTAGAGGTCCACTGACATAGCTGGAGGGTGGGGGCGTCTCACAGTCCTCTGTCATACATGATCACACACACACACACATATAAACACTCCAAGACTTGTGCTTAAACAACGCAGCATTGCATAGCAGTCTATAACAACTGGTGTTTACTTCTTTTGTGTGTAAATACATCAATATTATCATACTGTACCGACTTGACTGGAAAATGATTGATTACTATATAGAGGTCACTAAAGGTCATCTGATAAGACGGTATTTTCACTGATTTCACTGTTTTCCGTTTTCCAGCAGACAGAACAACAATTTATTGCCTAGAGCAATAAGGCTCATGAGGAGATGTAAAATAGACACCAAGAAGAAAAGTATTGCTTTGGTGTATTTTCTCATGTTACCGTACAGGTTTATGTTGTCATATTATTTCTCATATACGTGGAACACCAGTAGCTTTCATAAAAGGACAAGAAATTAGCATATAACAGATTAAGTAAGACAAAGCAAAGTAAACTGAATTAAATGCTGCATCAAAAATGTGGTTTTGTTTAGACGTTAACAGAAATATATCAACTGCCAATCATATAACAACACACTGCAGGTAGGGATGTAGAAATGGTCGAGGCAGCTTGATTAAGTTCACAGAAAGTGCCATTGCTGGGTGATTTAAGAGGTACTGATCCACAGTGAGTTTTGCACCGATGGATTCCAAAAGTTAACTAAAAAATGGTGGATTTAGAGAGAAAACAATTGGCGAGAAGCCGTTCATGCCCATGTCAACAAGACATTTTTCAACCTCAACATTGCCCAGGGGCCAAACATCTCATGCGGGAGGACATGAATTCATTGAAGTTGCATTCAAGCATTTGTCCAAAATGGATCAGAATAGAAGTTAAGTTACCAATAGCTGGTATTTAAGGACCATTTTGTGAGACAAGCTCTTCAAATTGCAATAATGTGAGGCAGCTTAGTTGCTGATAAGTGCATCAGCAGCATGTAGACAAGAATCATTTTGCTGACGAGGACAGAAAAAAAGTTTCCTTGTTGCAACAGAATCGTTGAACAGAAAAACACGAGGGGGAAAAAAACATCTACCACGAGGTGGTGCCGGCAATTACGATGAACATCCCATACTGGCTACAATCCTGTCGTCCACAGTGCAGCCGATATGATCTGTATCAGTGTTTCCCAACCACAGAGACCAGGAGACCAGGCCAAATTTCATATGGCCACAAGCTGCCCCACACGGCCTACGCTCCAACCGCCAACAGCCCTTCGCGACCCATCTCGCGGCACTCGAGTGAAATGTATTTCCTTGGTTGGAGTGCAGGGATGCTGTGCTCAGCTGTGGTTGCTACAGTCATGTGACCCCCTAAAACCATGTTCCCGTGCATCACCTTGAGCTGCTTCTCCTTCTTCTTGCGAACGTCTTCCCACTCATTGACAATTCTTCCCCAGAGGATCCACGTGTCCTCCTCCAAGTGGGAGAGGTTGGACGACGCTGAGGAGCTGGACACCAGGGAGGAGCCACTGTTGCGCCTGGAGCCATTCATGGAGCGTAGGGACTTGCTGTCTGTCTCCAGCAGCCTGTGAGGAACAGTGGCGTTATGGAGCATTAGCACAGGTCTAACAATGACTTTGTTGTTTTATGAATGCTTTTCCGAAATTCTTCTCACAAAGAGGGGGCAATGTATTTGATGAGCACTGTTTGACAGGTGTTAGGCATCTGCTAATGATGGACTCTTGTTGAAAAACCTTTGAGGAGAAAAATATCACATTGGTGCCTTTCGCCTCTACTGTTGTTGATCGTCAGCTGGGATTTCATGAGCAATGGCTACATGGCTGGAGATAGGAAAGACAACACTCACTCTGTAATCTCTTTTAAGGTGCTCCACAACCAAACACAAAGACTGTGTCCCCTGCTGTACCACACAGAACCTTTGACTGGCCTGGGTGGGGCTGCTCATCTCCCCTCACAGTATCCAGATTGAACAAAAGGCCAAAGTTGAAGAAGCAAAACTGGACGTTTTGGCCGTTAACATAGTTCTTTTCTGAACTTAGAACGCTCCCTGAGTGGATCTCTCTACGGGCTCACCCAACCAAATAAACAATTATGGTACCTCTAGACCTCTCCACCCTTTCACTGTATGATGAAATTTTGGTCATTGTTGGCTCTATTACCTAGTTATTGTTGAAATTCACAGACTGACGCTTGATTCAATAATTTCCTGGTCTGATAAGATGAAGGGTCTGCCATTACATTCATTCCATGATTTATGAACAACCACAACAAATGAAATGACTCGGGCCCATGTGTGTAAAACTTGGTATCAAGAATTACAAGTGCAATGCTGCAATTATATTTGAACCAAAGCAGCTTGCAAAAACAAAGGTGCCGCTCCGAATGTGCCACACAGCACACGCAGCTGGTTTGGAATGCTTAACAGCATAAAGGGAAAGGGGATTCTTGAGTGCAGTAAAGCTATTTTCTATTCATGCTCCATCTTTCACATTCCTTCCAGTGTGGAATGAGTGTAATGGGTTTTTTTTTTTGTTTAATGTCTTTTTTCTACTGCTATTCAAGACGTGCAAAGCCACCGCCTCTCTCATTCACACTCAGCATGGTGTGGGTGGCAATTCCAGAGAGGGAACCTCTGGTAGTAAAACGCGGGTGTATCAAGTTATTTTGTCGTGCAGCACAAGTACACAATCTAAGAAATAATGGATAAAATGGAAGATAATACTATGACTGAATAATGTTAAAAATAAATAAATAAATAAATAAATAAACTGAATGTTAATAATAACAATACAATGGAACTTGTTCACACAGTAACAACAAAATAATTCATCATGAGAAAATGATGATTTGTTATCAGCTGTTGCAGTTGAGGTTGACGACATAAGAAGTTAGGATATTGATTATGTGCAATGTCTGCGATTCAACATCAGCAAATTTCAAGTTCTCCCACTAGAACAATTGTCAGGGGACTCCTGCAACTGAAGTGTGTGGTATGTTTTCACCGCATTAACCTTGCACTATCAGTTTGTTGCTGGAGTTACAGACAGGGTCACCTGAGCGTGGATCAGCATGCAGAGAACAGAACTTGCGACTCTTGACCTGTGCGGCTGAACAGAGCTTGTGAAAAGCACACAATGGAGCCGAAACCTGATCTCGGAAAAAGAGAGAAAGGAAAAAAAACGACACACACATGATGTGCCGATAGACTCCAGCCGGTGACGTCTCAGAGCGTGCTCCCAGAACAGCTACGATTACCGACAAATTTGGGTCAGGTGGAAGCGAACAAAATACACTACGAAGTCTACAGTCTACACTACGAACCTCTTCTTATCCATTCAGCAATTACATGGAGCCAGCAGACGGACACAGAACCACAGTCTGAGCAACTATACAGTTGCAGGCACCGAGAGACGCAAAGTGTATTTGCGTATGTCATTCTACCCATATCACCTCCCAGTCCACGTGGCCACGCTGACCTGTGTAACCAAGTCAAGGGAATGATGGGAACTCAGCTAATGATTCACCCACAGGCAAGCTTACATGTTTAGCTAAATATATTGTACAGCACCAACAAAGACTGACTAATAAAACATTTGACAAAAGAGGCATTGACTACGAAATACGAACAAACGTCTTTTTACCCACGCTGGCATGAAAGTATTGTCAGTAGTCTATCACAAGGACACAGCTGTTGGAATGCACAATGTTGCCTTGAAACAACCTTTGTGGCAGACAATTAATGCCGAAGGGAAATGATCTTACCAAGACAAGTTCATGGTGCACTCCTCATGTCTTGTGAGAATCCTGTAGCGATGTTCTATTTACAGATTCCACGTTGAAAATGGTGGACAACCCCTCTTGAGCTATTTAACAAATTCTCTTATCTGCCCATTGGGGTCCAAAGGCCTTATAAAATACACAAACATTGGGGGTGCAAGCGCAGGATGCATCACATTGTCTGAGGTGCAGTGTCCAACTAGCTAACATTTAGGCATGGCATTGCTGCACTGGGCAAACAAATACTTAAAAACTACAAAAAATATAGATGCGCGATGTTAACGCAAGAAAGTAATGTGGCCAACGTGAGGTTTTTAATGGTGTTGTGTTGATCTCCGAGGAGAATTTCAATTACTACATTAAGCTCAACCTTAATGGCTGCCTTCAACTGTCTTGTTCAAGGAATCCTCTCATGTACAGCCCAGAACTGAACCACAACCCTCAGCAGAAGGGCAATATTTACTAAACCACGACGCACCAGGAAGAAGCTATGTGGGTGAGCCAAATGCTAACAATCCCTTAAGTGCTGCTAACATGCTACGTTGATTGGTTTGGTGACAAACTATGCAAATAAATAGTTTTTTGTTGGCATTGCAGCACAAACAACAGTGCACAAGCACCAGTGCAGTTCTTGTTTCTACACCGTGTATCGTGTCAAGACAATCAACGACCACAACTTCTCACCTTGTAGCGGAGAACAGGTTGTATGGCGTCTGTGTGCGGTAGGTTTTTGGGATACAGTGAGCGAGTACTGAAACACTGAGGCTATTGTTAACACTTGACAGGCTGGATTCATGGCGGACACTGAGGCGGGGATTAACCCACGTCTTCCCGTCTCTGTCCCTCTTTTTCTCACTCACTTTCATCTTATTTATTCATTCCCTGCTGTATTCTTGCCCTCTCCACCCACGAGCGGCACCAGACCTGTATGTGGGAGCGCCCATCACACATTGACTCTCTTTTGCTGGTCCCCTATGACTCAGTGCATGTAATATGTATTGAAGGCAATATGCCATTACACTATATGTCCAATTCACGAGACACAGATTGGAAAACCTCCCCGTTATTGGAGAGGACACTGATCTCTGCGATTGTAAAGCTTTAACAGACGCGAATCAAAGTATGCAGGAGGTGTGCGTAGTAACACTCTGCAACCACTGGCAACAATGCACAGTTGGCGGTGAGAACAAGTTCCATCAGCCAGTTAGGCCACTTCTTCAGCTGTGAGTAGGAAGAGCCAAAAACTGTAAGCTGCATCAAACTTCTTTATTCAGTGAAGACAAACAAAAAAATCTTGTGAATTAATTTGTAAATTTTGTCACTTTGTCTTCAGTGCTAGAGCCTCACGATTCGTGGCGGGTTCGATACGAGGAGCTTGTGGTGCGAATGAAGACACTGATGGTGGTCATGGTGGTGTGCGGCAGCTTTTTCTTCACGAGCCATTAGAACTTACTGCTGCTTTACGTTCTTAGGAGGGTCACGGATGTTTGATAGAAGGTTCCACTCGTACCTCTACTGTGCTACTTTGGCACATACTTGATCCAAGTCTGTGTTTATTTGTAATTACCAGTAGTAGTCAACTGTACTGTTGCACCATCCTCCATCAGTGGTTCCTCTTGCACACCTGGTTGCACGAGGGGAGTGAACCTCTCTGTGGCTTACTCTTTGGAACCTTTGCATTTTTGCTCTCTGAAGGTTTCTCCTATTTTCCCTCGACAAATAGATTTTTAGGGTGGTGGGGTGGGGCGCACAGGGTTCCTTCTCTTCACAGAGAGCTCAGTTCTGGGCACTGTTCTGGGCCTGAGTGTGATTTCAATCTGCCAAACCAGTTGATTGAATATTATTTGAACAAAGAAGGTGCAATCATATGAAAGCTCCAGTTACATTATTTTTGAAAGATATCCCTGTTCCACCGTTCTATTCTGAGACAGAGCCAGCTAAATTCTCTCATCTGCACACATTGGCACAACAATAAATCTGATAAATACCATCTGGCTGACGCCAGCAAAAACAGCCATCACTTTCAGATAAACTGTAATTACCTGTTCTGCTCCTCAAGTTTGGCGAGCAGCTCCACGTCATCTGGGCTGAGCTGTCCAGGAGTAGACGGCGAGAGCGCAGGGGAGGACAAAGACGTCGAAGAGGAGGTAGCAGTGGTCTGCAAAGAAGTGGGCGTGGCCACTTGGCTAGCCATCTGACTGACGGTGTGCGAAACCGAGTTCTTCACCCATGAGAGAGTAGAACTCAGCTTACCTGCAACCTTGTCTGTCGCCACCTGTAGAGCACAGAGAGGAGACGTACTCAAGAAATAGAATGAACAAGGACACAAGGTGCTTAAAAACTGTGGTTTTTCCACATTTGTGTGACGACAACAGAGGAGGATGAATTCTACCAGTGAATATGAAGTTGTCCAGTGCCATCGAGCAAACAGCTGATAAGAGATTTGAAATACCACGAATGGAAGATGTTACCTGATTTCAGGTGAACACAAAGAATAATAACTCTTGAGTAGCAATGAGAAAAACCTGCAGCTTTGTGAAGTAATATGTGAAGTGCCTCTCTATCGGCACTTACCGGTAAATTCCTTCCCTGTGATCTTTATCACCAAACACAGCTTGTTGGCTCTTTTTGTATTTGAGCTTTCACAAAGGCCAAACCTTTTAAATCTCTGGTACAACAAAAAGTCAAAATAATGTAAAGAAAGACAAGCCATCGATTTAAAATTCCTACCTGCTACATGAAATGATCTGAAATTTTTGGAATTTCTGCAGCATTCATACTTGTACGATTGACGCCGAGTCCGCAACAAGAGGGCGGAGGAAGAGCTGAGTATAAGTGTTTGGCAGGCATTCTCTTTAGACTTGCATTACAATCCTCTGAACCTTCGACTGACTTGATGTCAAAACGGCCACAGAGTCACACGCTGATCACACTGTCAAGAAGGGTCAAAGTGCATTTGTACAGATAGAGCTCCCTGCCTCTGGAATAAGTGTGCAACTGTAACTATGGGACGACTCTTTGATAGAGGATCAACAAGGAAATCACCTAGCACCAGAAGAATAACATAACTCATATCCCCTTTGCTTTCTTGTCATGTATGCGTTCCTGTCAATCACAGTGACACATCACTTCTCTGAGGAGCTTCAAAAGGCCATAGGAGATGGAGGGCACAAAGAAGAATTGTTTGGCAAAAATATTTTGTTTTCTACTCTGTTTACTAGTCTGTTTCCACTACATTTTCAGTTCAAAAGGAAAACAGACAATAGTGTCATCAGTGACACCCACGGCAATTCTCAAATATCCAAATTTAGTGAAGCTATGCGATAAAATGTTGGAGAACTAACGGCAGAATATCAGTGCATGCAAATGAATCCCTGCTAGCTTTAACGCGGTTGAATCTCCTCTCAAAAACGGGCAAAACAGGAAGTTGGTGCACCAGCTTTCCACTGATATTACAACACCTTCTTCCTGACAGCTAATGGGGGGTGTTTGTTGAGTTCAACTCATTTTAGCTCGTGTAACAGGTCACATTGTGAGGCTAGGTAAACAATTCTAAAGTTAGATTTAAAAAGGGGATTTACACGGTAAATCGCCGACTTTTCATTATGAATCCTGCAAGGAATTTTCAGAAATTCCATCATTTGCATTCAGTTTGCTTATTGTGAAATAATATAACTGTTTTCACTTAATTTGCTCCTTCATGACAAAAGGGAGTAGTTTTTTTTATACTGATTGTTCTGGAACTATTTTCATGACATATGCATGGAACGAATAATGTAAATCTACTGAAATATTTAGGTTAAAAGACAGATATCCATGATAAATAAAGCCTGGCTTTGATGTGGTCTTCCACACGTAAAGAAAAAAAAACAGGCCAAGTGAATCTAAGAAAGTGCCTTTTTATCTCACTCATTACCAAAAGTACTACACGGGTTGCAGACCCATCTAATATACTAGATGGGTCTGTTGCAAAGCAACCACTCACTCAATCCTGCTCACTGCACAAGAACTGACTTACATGCTTAACTGGACATTGCACATTTATCCTCTTTTGAGTCAAACTTTTGGAGCTTTATGTCATATGCATGTCACCTCAAGATACATCTTGACTGTGTTCCAATTGCTCTTGAATTATATCCTCAGTTTTTATCCATCATGCTTCTGGCAGAACTCAGACAGGCAAACTTACCCTTTACCTCTCCGCATTTGCTATTTTCTCCATTAGTACTATGATGTCAAAACAGATGAGGACACATCTTAAAGATATTGTATATTAGGTATATGAATGTGCACAGAAACACTGCCATATTACACGAACAAGCACTCCCTGACAAATATTTCCCTGAGTAGGTTGTTCAGATCAAATGGCTTTCTGTTACTCATGTGTACTCCTACTCATAGCCAATTCAACCTATCATGATTGTGCCAGACGTGTACCATCAATGCCTATTTGTGATCTGGGAAAAGTTATGGAAAAGAATTTCACAGTGCAAGACATGGCTAAACAGATAACACATTTTCATGTAACATAGTTTCAATGCTTTGCATACTGACAGTTGACATTCAGAACATCTGAAAAACAGATCACTCATGCTATACACAGAAAACACAAAAATAGCAATCTCTCAACTAGCACATCACCTTAACTAAAAATAAACCTGCTGCTTTCGCCACTGGACCAGGGTAGCATTGTGCTCAGACGAAAGCCAATGGGAGGATGAACATGGGGCAAGGTTCCTCCGAGAGACGAGCTGCCAATGTAGGATGCCAGGCAGAACTAACAAGGGGTGAAAGGAAGGCTGATCTAACCAAAGCAGCAGTTGCCCATTCGATTACAGTTAAAAGGCTTGGATCCTGCCTCTGCCACTTACATTCTAGGAAAGCGTTATTGAAAAAGGTTCCTTTTTTTGGACTCCTTTGTCAAGCAGACATATGGGAGAGCTCTTTTAAGTCAGAAAATGTACAGGTGCCCTTAGTTAATATGGAGACTGTTTCAAACACGGCCAACTGAGGGATGGCTTCCCATTAAATCATGACACAGGGATAGTTTCTGCTTTTGTTGGCAAAGAACTAAGAGCAGCCACAAGGTGTGTTATGCATAGCTAATGAAACACATAGCAGCAGGTCTGAATGAAAGCCCATTGGAAACAACTTAAAATGATGGGAGACTGAGAAAAAGACAGAGGAAGGAGGTGTTTCTCCTCTAGCTCCAAAAATGCACCACACCAAACAAAGCCCTGGGAGTGCCGTAAAACAAAGCAGACATAACAATAAAAAACAGCTGAACAGGGCACGGAGCACAGCAAAACAGTTTGGCACAGCAGGAAAAAAGTGGAGACTCGAGCAATGCTGAGGGTTTGAAAACACAGGACCCACAAGAGGCAAGCTGAGATGCAGGGAGTACTGCAACTCATGATTTGGTGAGTGACTCGAGTCACAGGGGAAGGAGCAGGAAAATTCTTCAATATAGCCACACAATATCGCTGCATGAGAGACCAAAACCCAAGTGGATCGGAAAAGCAAATGTGTGGCTACAGCCCTCTCTCAACCCAAATCAAACTTCAGTGTGGTACCCTTAACACCATGAGAAAAGCAAGTCCATCTCCAACAGCAAACTCAATCTGAATCTGTTAGTCACCACCATATTGCTGTTCCAGACCTGTTCCATACAGAATGGAAAAATAATCTGAACGGTGCCATGATTCTGGCACTTCGTATTCACTGTGTTTAAGAAGTGTGACTTTTTGGTTTGGAGATAAATAAAAACCCCATTCAGATACAAAGTACTTCTCTTAGTATCGCAGACGGAGAAATTCATCATTCTTCAGAGTAGTACATTTATCACTACACACCAACGCACAACAAGAGAGAAATGTTGTATATTTCATATGACATTTACAGTGACTACGATACTAAGAAAAGGTTTCTCTCTCTGGTGCCTTAGTCTTTCTGAAAAACACACTGTCCTTTGAGACCGTGAAAATGAAAAGCAGCCACACACATGCACGCAGAGAAATTTATTTCCAGCCTTGTTCTTCAAAGCCTGTCCTCAGCGAGGATGGGATGTCATGAGTGACACTTTCATGGCCAAAGTTGCAGCTGAAACAAGCCCAGACAGGTGATGCTGCGACAATGGCCTGGACCAAAGAACAAACTTTATTGCGTCTTCCTCTTTGCCAGGAAAGGAAGAGTTGTTCAACCCAAGAAACAATGTCGTGCATGCATCTATCGGGAACAGCACATCATGCTAGGACAATGCTGGTCCTTCTCAGAAATCCCTCAGTCTAAGTACTGAATTCAGGATGTGCAAAGGTGTATTCACACTGGTTGTAATAAATGAGACTTCACTTTTAAGTCAATGAAATGCTATGAGCAGAGGAGCTCAAATTGCATCGAATGCGTCAGCTAAAAAAACAAATATAAAATGAAAATATGTAAAAGGGAGAGGGGGATTATTGTAAATATTGTATATTCTTTTAAATTATCCCCAGTTCTTGTCCATTCCTCACTAGCCCTCTGACAGCAAACTTGCCTCTATTTGTACGGACGATCTACTAAACAGGCACACCTGTTGATGCTCTTTGAAGTATCTGACTGTCAATCAAACATTCTGGTGCTGTGAATGGCCAATCTGAGAACTTGCTTGAATGACACTTTCTTTTCAGATTCTGAACAGTGAGTCTCGCTAAATAAGCCAGTCTGGTTTGTCTGTGGAGAATATCACATTCATTACACAATACTCACTGCAGGTATATAGTTTCCGACAGACAACCCATATTTTCCCTAAACTCGGTTCATCGGTGGTCCGAGACACTTTCCGTGAATCAAAATAAAGTGGACCATCAAGTGCTGACTTGGTAGAGATATTCTCTCCCAAACAGGCGCACACCGGTTTAATCTATGAATTGATCTGTTGTTTCTTATCCTCGAATATTTTTCCTTATCTTAAGCACACTCGTGACATTACAGCCCATTATCTTTCCATGACAACGATGGACAACTTAAATTTGGCACACTGTTAACACCCTGCTACTCAGCTCGGTACCGTACATTGGTACACTTGCATCTCCTCACACTGGCCCACAGGAACAAACTCTTGATCCTCACTACATCATGTCAGACTACGATTTTCACAGTTTTTTGGGCTTCACAGATGAGATCGCTGGTCTACAGGGAGCAGGAGTCGTGGAATTCCTTTTATGGCTCACTAGCGTTGTGCGAATAAATAGAGACTTAGCATCAGAAGCAGCAGTGGTGAACAATGCCCTCCTTCCAGAAAAGGACATTTACCCGAGGGGATACATGATGAATTTACTTTAAAAGCGTTTTATAGCAACAATGGCCGCTCGTGTAAGCAATAACCGGTGTGAATTATGCAGTTCTGTTGTACCACTTCTGCTCCAGACGATGGGATTCGTCACTCCGAGCAAATATTAGCTCATCAGTATGCGCTCGACACTGTACACACATAAGGCTACATAAACAGCGACGAGCGCGGTTTTCACTAATTCAAATGTGAGGTCATGTCGATCACTTGCAAAGACAGAATGTTTCTGAGCGTAATAGTGGTAAAATCCAGTAATTAGACTGAGCCTGAAAGACAGAGGATCCTTTACCTTGAACCGTTTTTAGACAGCCACAGTGAACGTCGCCTGCTTCCCATGCACAGAAAGGTTTAACGCCGCTTCTACCGAGACAAAGTGTTCTTCAATGCCTCAGTAAAGTTCCTCCACCGTATTCAACGAATGAACCAAGCGAGGTTGTTTTGAGGGCTAGCCAGCGTTACGTTAGCTTGTTCCCATTGACTCCATGGTCCTACCCAAGTTAGCCGTGATACGTGTACACAGCCGCCTGAGGAGGGCTCGCTAAGATGATCGGCGGCCTACCATCTGTTTACATCTCGTTGCGCATGCGTCAAAGACCAAACCTTGAATGTGACCGCCACCAGATGGCTCATAGGAGGAACTGCATTATTTATGAATACTGAACTTACAAAGATGCTGATTCAATCAATCGGCAAGTAGAAATTAAAACGAATTAGTATTTCAATCGGCATTCAGTCGATGATTTTTACTTGAAGTTATTCCTTGTTTACATAGCTCCTATACTCTTACCTTGCATCTGTACCATCAATAACATCTGATCTCTAATGATTCCCAGAATTTTATAGAGCAACTCTTGCATGAACCAATAGAGCTAAATGTTTGACAAAATTTGAGTCAAAATATATTGAATACAAAAGTGCTCATATTGAGGTATTACAAAGCCTAACACCCAAAATGGTCTCCATACTAACTTTTCAGTTTTTATTCGTAAAGGTCCAAGCAAGATATTTTGAACTGGTGTTCCATGCACCTCTCCTTACAATATTTTTATATATGATGATTCTAAACAGCTCGAAAATGACAATAATGGTGATATATCTTGCAGAGATATGTATGCATATGCATGTAAAAATCAAAAAGAATAAGAAGAGGGAGCAAAAGAAAAGAGGGCACTTAAAAGACTGAGCTGTACACTTAAGACTGTTAATAACAAACGAACAAAGTAGTCACAGCCAGGTTGTACAGGATTAGAAACAAGCTTGCCAGAGGAACAACTAAGGTAGAGCATTATGGAGGTAAGGTCCAGTACCACTCTTTGGAGAATTTCCTGACATCAGTGACGAGGATTCCTCCATGTGATACATACCTTCAGTTAGATTTTTTTTTCTCCTGAAACTTTTGGTTTGATATGAAATATTAACAAAAATCAACGGATAATATCACAAGAATGTCATCAATTTTATCAGAACATTGGATTTTTCTCAATCAAAATAGTATAAAAACCGGTCCTGATAGAAAAAAATCAATGTCATTTTTTGGATTCAGCGGTGCAAAATGATTCTAATTATGTTGAAAAAACAAAGACTTTTTTCAAATCTTTTTTTTCTTTGATTACCCAGTGTCACTATACCAAAAAAATTCTCCACGTTCTGTGTTGTGAGTGCTGACTCCGGCCCAGTAGGAGGCAGCAGTGCATCTATAAACCTTATTCTGAATCACGCGGTACTTTTCGAGCATGCGCACGCACGTCTTCCTTTTTCCAGTGCAGTGGAGTCAAGCGCCAGCCTTTGGCTCCGGGCTCCTGTTCAAGGAGACTAAAACACTGCAAAATGGTTTGTATTTTGTCCCAATATATGCATTAGTCCAAATAGTAGACACGAATCCTTTTCTGTGTGAGATTATATGTTGAAAGTCATGTTGCTAGTACTCAGATGATGATAGATTCCGTCCGGCTAATGTCTACCGGGGCTACTTAAACGTGGCCTAATGGCAAGCACCTCACAGACACGCCGTTTCCTGTTGCCCTACAAACTCCACAAAAGAAAGCCAAGACGTCAACAACAACTTACTATCAGACATGTTCATGGCCATTCATGTGTTATCCGTATACATCTAAACTGCCTCAGCCGGTGCGCTAGCTCCAGTGCCCGTGTAACGCTGACACACGTAGAGCAGGTTGCTAACGTTAGCGCAGGCTGCGAAAGGAGTGACAGTCCTACAGATAGTACGTGTGAAGCACAGAAGTTGCTCTTGCCTGGCAATACTACTATTTTGTTGTTGAATCTTGATGTTATATCCTCTACTGCAGGGTTTCGTTAAAGTAGTGAAGAACAAGGCCTACTTTAAGAGGTACCAGGTCAAATTCAGGAGGAGGAGAGGTGAGTGCCTTGTGGTTCTGCTGTGAAGAACCCTGCCTCAGGTGAAGTGCATGACTTCTAAAAATTTGTCATATTTTTATGTAAAGAGGGCAAGACTGACTACTTTGCTCGCAAGCGGCTGGTTGTTCAAGACAAGAACAAGTACAACACACCTAAGTACCGGATGATTGTCCGATTCACCAACAGGGACATCATCTGCCAGGTGGGTCAGACCTTAATGATGAAAATGTAATATTTTTGGCGTTTTCTTTCTGCTTAAGGACACTTTGCACAAGTGTGCCCAATCATTGGTGGACCATTTGATGAGTAGATGTGTTTGGCACATTGCCGTAAACAGCAGAATTGTAAACAAGAATGATGTTTAGTCAATGTCCTTGTTGTGTATGCTACAGATTGCCTATGCCAAGATTGAGGGTGACATGATTGTGTGTGCAGCCTACTCACACGAGCTGCCCAAGTACGGAATCTCCGTTGGGCTGACAAACTATGCAGCAGCCTACTGCACTGGCCTGCTGTTGGCTCGAAGAGTAAGTAACTGTCCAAAGTCCAAACCTATTTCCGTAGATAAATTGTATGGCGTAAGCAATTGAGTTACCTGATTTGTTCATTAGCATTTGGATGAAAAGACAGGTCATTTACCTTTTCCCCCCATTTTGGTCATATAGATCTAAAAAATATATTTTTCTCTTAAGCTCCTGCACAAGTTTGGCCTGGACAAGGTGTACGAGGGCCAGGTGGAGGTGACAGGGGATGAGTTCAATGTAGAGAGCATTGATGGCCAGCCAAGTGCTTTCACCTGCTACTTGGATGCCGGCCTCGCTAGGACCACCACTGGCAACAAGGTGTTTGGCGCCCTAAAAGGTGCTGTCGATGGAGGCCTGTCTATCCCACACAGGTGTGTTCTCAGTGTCTTTTATTCAACTCTTTGATCGATAAAGCTATTACTTTTTGCCTGGGAATGTCCCACTGTTTAAAAACTCCCAAGCTGGGATGGTTTTGACCGTTATTCCCAGTGGAGGATCAGACAATTTCTGAATGCAACCCATCCTCGTTAACATGTCGTGTGCCGCTTCAGAGGTATGCCCAGATGTCAGGTATAGCTGTGTATCGTGTCTTGCTCAAGGACACTTTGACACTGCTTCTTGACCCCAAAATGCTTTTAGCAGCCATTGACCCCAAATGACAGAGGAAGCATCAACATAGACTATGAAAGCCTTCCTTGAATGATTGCCCTGCCTTGTTTAACTTTGGCATTTCTTTTTAAAAGCTGCCAACAGATTTCACTGTTGCCCTTTGGAAAAGTACTGACAGAGGGGCATTTAGGGCTTTTGTCTTCCCCCAATTGAATTGATTGTCTTGCAAAAATTTAGGAGTCACAGAATCTGACTTAATTCAGATTTGTCAGAGAAAGCAAATGCACCAGTGTTGTGACAGTTGTTAAGAAGTTGCATTTGAAAAAACTTCTCACAGCAATGTGAAATTGTTATTTATTCGATGCTTTGAGTGATCTTATAATGATATCAGTAAGTAAACATTGGGTAAATTACATTTATTGAGTTCCCTCGACTGGAAATGTCCATGATACATCATGCTGTCAATGCTTTTGTGCCAAGCTAATGATCATGGCTGTGGCTCAAGACACTTAAAGTGGAAGATGGTGGCAAATCACCAAAACAAGTAATTTCTCCTTATGAACTGTGTAAATTATCACAGATAAATGCCTGTCCTGCTCCTCCTACACTCATTCCCACTCAAATTCAGTGGAGTTTGTTATTGTTCTGTCGAAATCGCATCTCGCACAGTTGTAGTGATACAGCAGATGTGCTTGAGAGAGGATTTTATTTTTGGGGAGTAGTGAAGTTCCGGAATTGCAGCTGTTTTTCTTTTAGTCGGGACACCCAAGTGAAGTTCATTTAGTGTGTAGATCTATGTGGCCAAGTGGAGACATCAAAAGATTTTTTTGAGCTGATTTCACCCATTCTCCAGTTTGGCAAAGTCTTCACCTGTCTGGGACTGTAAGCTGAACCCAGTTTGTGTATGAACTGCAAATAATGACCAAGAATGTTGTGCAGTGTCAACGTCAAGTTCGACTTAACCCCAAGTTAACTTCAACTATGTACGCGAAAAATTTTGAGAGTGTACACCCTCGCAACCATTCCAATCATAGTTTGGGTCATTTGATCTGATTTTTTTCCCCCCACATAGATTACACCTACAATTGTTGAGATGGTTTCATTTTTTGCTCCCCAGCTAATAGCTGTTGGCTGTTTTTTGCAGTGGTATTGGTTATAACACAACACGTCACACTGTTGCTGAGCCCTTGCTGACTGCACAGGCACTCCAAAGCCAGACAAATTTGGGGCCCATTGGTTCCAGAGTGAAATATTATCACATGGTGTTAGAGAGAGGTTTGACCTTAATGTGCAGGTGTGAAAGCGGGATCAATGGTTAGTGTTTTCAGCTGTCGCATGCCTGCCTATTCTACTGTTCAAATTAACGTGATTAGGACATTTGGAAATGTTTTGCCTTTGGGATATCCGGTGTAGCAATTTGGATGTTGTTGTTTACTGACAACATCCAACTAATTTGGATGTTTTTTCCGATTCTGCGTGAATGTTTTTCCCTTCGTGTTGCACTCTTAGATAAGTGCCAGACTGCTTAGAGTTGATGCGGCATCCCATCGGAAATTGGACAGAATTGGATATGCTGGACAGACCCCACATTTTGCAAGTTTTTGTTTTTAAAGCAGGCGTTGGCATACCACAATATTCCTCGTTGACTTCTGCCCTCAAAGCAGAGTCATATTGTGAGACAATCTGGGCATTTTCTCTCATATTGTGAGACAGTTTGGGCATTTCCCATGTTAGCTATAGTGTGCAAGACTTCAACCACTTGCACACTATAAGATCTAGATCATGGTGCTGTTATGTTGGACATTGGTCTCAGTTGCCTTGGCCAAATCGCAAATCTGTCAAGTCATCAATGTAGCATGGTTTCCCTTTTTCTCAGTTATTTTCCCCATGTGATTGATTTGTAATTACACCATTTACACATCTAAGCTTTCATGCTAGTGTACTGAGTTTGAAGTGATTTAAAGCTTTTCCTTGTGGTGCTAAAGTGATCTTTCAAGGACCCCAATATGAGGAAACAGTGCTTGTATAAAGTGTCATTGTTGACTTCAGCCACAGGTTATGCTCCCCCACCCTTGTGTCACTCCCCACTGTCACTGGTCGCACCTCAGCCCTGTAAAACACAGTGTCTGTCTTCAGCACGAAGCGCTTCCCCGGGTATGACGTGGAGAGCAAAGAATTCAACGCCGAAGTCCACCGCAAGCACATCATGGGCGTCAACGTGTCGGAGTACATGAGTCTCCTCATGGAAGACGACGAGGAGGCCTACAAGAAGCAGTTCTCCCGCTTCATCAAGAATGGCGTCACACCCGACATGGCAAGTGCCCTCTCGCACGCTGCTTCCGTTTTCCTTTTCAGGCCGCGCCGAGTAGGAAGATGACCAGTGGCATTGGTGAAGATTATATTTTACACCCTGGATCAATTTATCAGATAATGCAAAATGTTAAGACTTATATGCATCACCATTACGCAAGCCAACCCCCATCATCGACTGCTTTTTTTGCCTCGGATGGTCATCATCCATTTGTATGCAATAATGGCTGTGCCTCTGATGCCAGTGTCCGCTTTGCACAAGGGCGTGTGTGGTCCCACATCTCATTGCTGAGACCAGAGATGGGGTGCAGTTTTCTCATGCAAAAAAAATGGCAGCACATTAGGGAAAAGAAAACCCTGTCAGTCTGTCTGTAGGAATTCAACGAAAGAGTTGCAATAAGCAGCTTTAGATTGATTGAGGGTCAATTAGAGATCAGTTTGCTCAACAAGAGGATGAGATATGACAACTGATTTGTGCAGATTTGGTTGTGATATGGGTCATATATAGATGCCAAAGAATTTGTTTTTATATTGCGTACATTTCTGCATTTTTATCAGCAGGCCTATTCATCCACCCTTTTTGATAGATAGGTAGAGTAGCCCTTTAAGATCATAGCTGGATTTAAGGCGTACGTGCAACCTCACACTGTGCTACGTAGAGCAGATTGACAATGTCAGTCAGTTTGACAAAATCGGCTGTCACATTCATGCCCAGTGTCCTTAGCCACAGTAATGGGGCTGAGGTCCACTGCTCATGGATGGGAAAATTCTATAACTATACACTTAATTTGATAGATGGCTACATAGTTAAGTGTGGGCAAATCTCTTTGACTTGGTCATTTAGAGTTGTTTGCCACTCAAATGTATGTAAACATACATGTATGCATTACTGATTTATGATTTGCACCCACCAATTATAGAGTTCATGATTTCCTGAAAGTTACAAAGATAATGGTTGAAGCCGATGCAATATGATTCAAAGATGTTGACATTTAGTCCCCCCACCCCCAAAAACAGAAAAGCAACAGAAGTTTATTGGTGAAAAAATATTTGACCTTGAACAAAATGTGCTCAGTTCTACAAAATGAACCAATATTTGACATGTATTTATTAGAAATATAACAACGACTTCTACCAATAATGATATCTTAACCATACAACTTTGTTATACAGGAAATTTGTATCAAATTAATATCCAATCTCACTCATCCATCACCCTCGAAGTAGCTCTGTCACAAAAAGGTTGGCGAACCCTGCTATAAAGGATGAGAACAAGCACAGCTCTGGATTTTATCTCGCTGTTCCCTTGTTTTGGTCGCATCAGTGACGGATATGATGAACCACGCGATCAGGACTGAATGCACGTGGCAAACAGCCAGATAATTAAATGGGGTGCCTGTCAAATATTTCTTAACTTCTACAATCGCTGATCAAATCTGTGATCAGTTAGCACTTGGACAGGTGGCCACTGAATGAGGCAGCTGACATTTTCAATCAAAGCCCACACTGTGTACAAATCCAGTTATCCTTCACTGCACTCCATGCCTCGCTGACCAGAATGCACAACAGGTTGCGTTAACACTCGAGGGCGATGGCGACGATTTTGAATTGTTGTTGAATGTATGAGTCAAGTGATTTCCTTGGTTGTGCCTTTCAGATTGAGGAGATGTACAAAAAGGCTCATGCTTCCATTCGTGAGAATCCAGTCCATGAAAAGAAGCCTCCCAAAGAGGTCAAGAAAAAGCGGTGAGATAACAAGTCTTTTCTTGCACTTTGATATTCTGGACATCATATTCTAACGTCTTTTTCGTCCTTAAATCGCTCTGTCTCCATTTTTGTGTAAATAGTGTGTAATTGTTCCATGATCACAATCTAATAACCGGTGAAAATAAGTAGCAGATCTGATGCATTAAGATGCGTGTCTGAAATGCAACAATCAATTTACCCAGGTTTACTTGTTTCAGTCCTATATCAGAATCAAATATGTCATACCCACAGAGAGAGAAGATTGAAATGGGAGATAATGCTCATGAACACTTCAATTCGTTTAACTGAACTGTCTTAACTCCTGAAGTGACATCTTGTCGACTTCCTCCCATTGTATAGATACAGTAAAGGCCTGCTAGAATGCCAAAATGCAGGTACTAAAATTTGCAGCGCAATATAAGGGAGATTGCAAAATAGCAAATTTTAACAAAGCACCACAGACTGTTGCCTTTTTTGGTTGTAGTTCATTGGTTTTAAGAGCTTAAGACTGCATTTCGTCAGAACCTTCTGTCTCGCTCACTGTGGTGTGGCGCATACAGAATTTTAGGTATAATGTACCCCAAACAGCTCACACAGTAAACTGTGAATAAATACACATGTATAATCACATCTGGATGATTGATATAAAAAAACAAACAAGAAATCCTGATGCCACAAAGAAAAAAAAAGCAACTTTTGAAGCAATTCCAGACCATTTGCGCCCCCCAAGATTTGGGGTCCACAGATTGATTGTGTTATGTCCTAATTCGCATTGTAACAAATGGTCTTATAGCCCGCCTTCTCCGTCTAATTTCTGTTTCTGTCCTCCAAACACACGCAGATGCAATATTTTTGTATAACTTCTGTTACCTGGAAAGGTAGTGTCATGTTGTGTACACGATCACCTAACTATTCAGATATCCCCAGAAAAGATGGTGATCGTTGTGCGCATGCAAATGGGTTCAGCCATAATATTCCTTGAAAATTACGGATTGTTTGCAAGATGTTTGTTTACCTTTACAATTTTTCCTCGTCACACAGGTGGAATCGTGCAAAGCTGTCACTGGCTCAGAGGAAGGACCGTGTCGCTCAGAAGAAGGCCAGCTTCCTCCGTGCTCAGCAACAGGAGGATACAGAATAATGCATTTGCCATTTCTAATAAAAATCTGTGGGAATATCAAATCGTTCAAATCTCATGTGTACTTCTTATGTATGAGAATTGATAGGCGTCATATCACTATTGCACTGCACTAGCAGACAAATGGTGCCAATTCCTGCATTGCTAGTACTGAAATGCTGCTGACATGAAATGAGGAAAAGAATGAACTGAAATTAGGACACAACACCATTAATTGAACACCGAGTCTGGATCGCGCACAATTTAATTACATCAAAGTTGATTAAACTGAATAATTTTTCTTTCATTACATTATGATATAATTTGCTTAATGTAGAGATTCCATGATGGTGTGAAACGTCACTGCTCCTGTTCGCCACAGCGAAGATTCCAGACATTTGGAATTACGAGTCTTTAGTGTGGGATATTTTCTTCCACAGCAGAGTCTTGAGATTGTTCAGAATTAACGAATGTTCAATTTCCATCTGCTCCGCTGATCCTTTCAACGCAACACATGCGTATAACTGCTTCTCTAGCTCGTCTTTCACATCAGAAGGTGCACCACGCAGAACGTAGTCCTTCAGGGACTCGCAGGCTTTAGCCAAATTGGGCCTGGTGACCTCCGGCGTGCAGCGGTGCTTGGTGAGGTCACATGATGTGAGGCAGTCCGCTCCATAGAGGCAGTCATCATCCACGTTGCATTGCTGCTGTCGCATGTGGGCTTGGAAGATCGCCTCTGGTACAATGTTCCGCGCGTCCATCACCTTCAGGTCATGGCGATCATTGTATCCAAAATTGGTCGCACTGACATCGCACATTAGGAAGCTTCCAAAGGTGCCGTGGAAAACGTCCTCGACCAGCTCCAGCAGTCCGATTGATATTTTGGCTTTGTGCGGCCACGAAGGGGTGAACCACTGATCCATGCTGCGGCGCAGACTGTTGGGAATCCACAACTCAAAGATCCAGGGTAAACTGATCCCGAACAATGGAGAGTATGGCATCTTCTCCAGGACATACAAGTCTCCGCAGAAGCCCATCAGCTTGGGAGTGTGCTCTCTGTCCTGCAAGACTAGTGCCAGTAGAAACTCGTTGAGCTGCAGCAGAGCCCACGTCGAACGGGCTTCGGGTAGAGAAATATGTCCGTCTTTGTTGGCATCTGTGATGGACAATACTTGTGTTGCTAGGTCTGAGAGGTTGGCCTGGTCACCCACCTTCGCCTGTAAAGAAAAAGGGCAAATGTGAAGTCAAAGATGTACAATCTCAGCATAATTTCACCTGAATTCCTCCAGATCCTAATGGATGACCTTCAGGTGGTTGATGATCATCATCTTGAACTTCTCCACAGACGTGCCCTTGGTAGGCTTGTTGAAGGCCATGACGTCCCTCCTCGTCTCTATCTCGGCTCCCAACTCGTAATGCGGGGCCTCTTCTATCTGGCACTTAATGACTCCTTCCACGTCGCCCCAGCTCCCAGAGTAAACCTAGCATGATCAAGCAATGAGTCTCAGACAAGAGGCAGATTCATGACATACCTTTCATAACCTCATGTGCAGAACAACAAATAAACACAGGGATACCAAAATGCATAACTGAAAAAAGTGAAATGTGATGGCACAAGTATAGACATTTATATTGTCATATCACTTGAACTCAAAGTGAACCTCTTTTTCTTCACTCACATGTTTGCATAGACTATTGAAAAGTACGCACACACACTACTTCCCCCCTATCTGCCATTAGGACTACTGATAGCTAACCTATCAGTAGTTGCTTATTCCTGGCATTACTTTTTTTGTCATGATTTATGTGCTCATTCCACATTGCCTAGTGAATTTTATTTGATTGTGATTTATTTGTTTTTATGTGAGGTTTGAGATATGTGAGGTTTCTTCCAGGATCCTTTTGTTTAAGTCATGTTTGTAAATGAGAATTGATTCTCAAACATCTGTCCTGGTAGAATGAAGTTCAAAAGAATATGTGCCTCAAGTTTTAAGTATGTACACCTTGTGCACTGGCATATACCCTTGTGATCTTAACCTCTGCAGGTGAAATAACATCAGCCTCAACACTTGAACTCCCAACATTCCAGATTCAGGCCACGTGTCGGAATGTCAATATATCATCCTGTCTGTGTTAAAGGAGATGAGAAGTGAAGGAACTGAAAAAATCTGTAAACTGTCAAAATATTTTGCAACCAGAGGTCCACATCTGAAAGAGGTCAGGAGGGCTGACGTGATTGCTGTGTCCCTCCTTCATTCAGGAAAAATGTGTGGCACATTTCACCTCACTGTGAAAATGACTCCAGAACATCACCTTGGCAACACAGAGAGATGCAATGTATTCTGGTTTTTAAATGACATATTATGGGTGCAACAAATTTTCCAAGTCCAAATGTGAAAAGTCGATGTTTACCGTCACGACTTTATTTTATGACTATTAGGATTCCACGTTAGGAGTTGCACCTCATAAACTCCTTTATTTTCCCCTCATCAGACCAACTTACGGGGGTGTTGATTTGAAAGCACTGACCTGGTTGTTGGGCTTTGCAGAAAAGCACTTCCCCAGGTAAATTGTGTCTTTTTCACAGAGACTGCTGCAGGCTGAGCCGTCGATGACCCCTCTCCGGTATTTGTCACACTGAAAAAACACGTTGTGGACCTTAGAAACCCACTGTGCAGAGAGCATTTCTGACACTTAAACGCCAGCAGCTAATGGTGCCGAGGGTACATCAGGTTACATGAGCACAGGATCTGTAATGTTCCACCTCAGACACATCAGAGGGGAGATACTCACTATCGAATTCTTGCACTCGTGCCCACGGCACAGCTCTGTGTAGGATGAGTACTCCACGTAGATTATCCAGCTGCCAACAAACACTGCCAGCCAGGAAAAAAACAGGTACTTCATGTGCAGGTAGGAGAATCTAGTCTGTCGAGGACAGAGAGAGGAGAAGACACCTTAACAGAGCAGCACTCAAATTGGTTTGAGTCTGAAAGTAGCAAATTAAGCCCTGTCAGATTAATATTCTTGATGGAAAAATACATGTAGACATCAGTTCATGGTTTGTTATGTTGAGTGTCTTCATTCTGTAGACGTCTGCAGATCAATAAAAATGCAGGGGTGATCTTAAGCTGAATAATATGGATTTTTCAAATGATGTAATAAATCACAAGACTGCTGAGCAAGTTACAGATTAGGAATGATCGATCGCTGCTCCCTATCGAAACGAACACAGTGGGCCCCTCATGTGAAGTTGTGACTTTATTTCCCCCAGAGACTCACTGGCCTTCGCAGCGAGCAGAAAATGGTGTGAGCCAAAGGTTACGTTTAATTACAGCATATGTTACAAGCGCAGCAGCACAGCATGGCCTGTGAAAACAACCAAAATAGAGCACCTGTAGTTACTTGGGGCCATGTTGCACCAAAATGATACAAACACAGTAAGCAAATTTGGGAAAAAGAGAACAGGCTCCTCTCTCTTTGTGAAGCAGAATGATGCAGTGAGTGTTGAAGTCGCATGAATTTACCTGTAAAAATGTTATTCAAAATGCTAAATGATGCTCCTGAGGAGGGAAGTGATGTTATTGTTACTACTCCAAGACAAACATTGACAATTGTAGCACAAATCCAAATGTGCCATTTTACCCTTTGCATGGCTGCCAATTTTTTGTCATCAGTCAGTTTCAGTAGCAAAATATCTGGTATATCTAACAACCTGCATGACTTAGAAAAGGCATAAAGAAACTTGACACATTGTATGGTATTGTATGCTATGTTATCCTATTGCACTGCGTCGTATCATATCAAATTGTATCGTATCATATCATATCGTGCCATATCGTATCACACTGCATCGTATCATATCAAATTGAATGGTTTTGTGTCATGTCATATTCTATCGTATTGTATCTTTATCATATTATATATTTCATTGTATCATATCATATCATATCATATCATATCATATCATATCATATCAAATCCTATCCTGATGATACCATCTAGATACGAAATTTTTTTGATATTCAAGAAATCAACAATCACATGAACAAATAACTTGGAACTAGAGCTGTTGCTCCACAAATAAAATCTGTATATATGTTATATTTAACACAGATAGAAAGTGATAGATTTATATCGTGATACACTGTATAACCACTCTCACACTGGCACCTAAAAGCGTGTGTGATCCGGGTGTGATCAGGCAGGCGAGCTGCGAGGTAACAACGAGGCGTTTCCTGTCACAGCCAGTAAATGCAGCAAAAGAAGCTCAAGAAGTGCCAGTCAGTCAGTCAGTCAGTCAGTCAGTCGCGCACTCACTCACTAATCGTTGTAATAGCTACAGCCAGAGTCGTTTTGCCTCAGCGGAGGTATAGTCACTCCAGTGCAATATAAACGTCTATATAAATGAATCAATGCAGGGATGAGGCTCCATGTGTATTGACATGTGCAGCATGAGTGTATTGCAAATATACAGGTCTGATAATTCACCTGTCATGTGACGTGGCAATTAAACTAATGCAGCTTGCCTGCTGTCATAAACAATATACCGTACAACCTAATGATCCCTGTTATTACATTATGAATGAACGCTAGAACATGTGGCTCCTCTTCGGCAAAACACAGATTTAGGACAACTTTAAATAAACGGCAAGATTCCATTGACCTTTTGTCCGTGTGACCGTTTTTCTATATATAAACAGGCATTGTTATCACAGGTACTGTTGAATCATTACTGTAAAAGAGCATTTGCAGGTTTTTCAGCCTTTACACTGGATGTGCCGTGTAAGAAGAACTTGTCCCCTTGAGCACCACCAGCTGTGAAGGTGCCCTTATGTTCCCTCACGCCCAGCTGCTTCGGCCGAGCTGCTCACGGGTCAAGCGACGCCAGAAAGTTTCCCTGCATGACAAAACTCTCCCGACTGCGGCCTCACAGAGCAGCGTTACAATAAAATGCGCACTGGTGATGGAGATCTGGGTGGAGATTTAAGTCGAGGACGCCGTACTTCTCCGCGCCTTTACCCGTAAACCAATTAGACAGCCGGATGTAAAGTGGAATCTGATTGACGGTCCTGCTGCCAGAGAGCCGTGCCGTGATTAGCAGTAAATCTCTTTGCTGTGGCTTGCCAACACACCACTCATTAC
This sequence comes from Carapus acus, assembly GCA_900312935.1. Classification (NCBI taxonomy): domain Eukaryota; kingdom Metazoa; phylum Chordata; class Actinopteri; order Ophidiiformes; family Carapidae; genus Carapus; species Carapus acus. The sequence goes on from OMPJ01011246.1 coordinate 32,752, forward strand.
CTTGTCTTTTTAGATGTTTTGTTGTTGTTCTTCTTCTTCTCCCCCCTCGCACCCTCCAACCGATAAATACCCTCTGTAGATCCATTATGGCGTTTCTCCAACTGGAGAACATTAAAAATCACAGACTTTTTGGAGTCTGACTTTCCTGTCTGTTAATGATCCTCAGCCGTCTGCACTCAGCATTTGACTTCCCCCACTCTGCCCCTCTCACTTCCAATTGCGAGCTCCCCTGACACCCAGCCCCGTCTCCTCGTCATCTATTTCCTCTCCGTAATGCTGTGTGCTACACCCTCCCCGGGGACTCCTGCCTTGTGGAGCATCGTAAGTGAGACGAATGAGACAATTTGAGGGTCTAAACCTTACAGTTTAAAAGGAGGAGGGGGGGGAAATCACTCCATTTGTTACTCTGCTGTCCCCACGCGGTGGGTAAAGAGGCCTCCAGGCATCATGCCGAGCGCACATTTCGTCTTTTTGAGAAGATCATTTGGAGCGTGCTGTCTCCGCATCGACCCCCGGTCCACATCATCACCGCGAGCAACGCGAGCTTCAACGAGGTCTGTCGTTCTCTAACCCAATCTCTCAGTGTGCCGCGGCCTTCTTTACTGTCAGTCTATATATTTTCCATCCGCCCACGGCCAATTACCTTGAAGCGGGTGTGTTCACCAGATCAAGAGCTGGAGAAAAACAAACACAATTCCACTTGATTGAGTACCTGAAATGGGTGATCAGGTGTGGGCCAAGAGAGGAAGTTCAGGGGTTAGAGGCCAGTCATTGCCGTCGACCTCATCCCCCGATGTGGAAAATTGCCATTTCAATCACCCAGGCCCACGCAACCACACATTACTTGGCTCCGTCTCATATTTTACATGCCGCATAAAACAGTAAAGTACCCATCACGGCCGCACCTATTTAACCCCATGGTTGGAAATGCCGGCCCTGAAATTTCACGCATCGATCTCTCTTACCAATCTGACCGTGCAAGCTGACAGCAAATTGAACCGGAGTGACCACACAAATAATTGCTGTGCGTGTGCCTTCTCATTGATTTTTCCGTAGGTGGAACGCAGCAGCAAAAGCATTATGGAAATAACACTCAACGGAGGGAAACAAATGTACGGTTGCTCCCGCTGCGTTGCGATCGATGGATCGGCGGTCGCGGTTTTCATTTCCGATTCCGGGATGATGCCTTTCTATGACTTGGACCGTGCATCGACCCCCTTTCGCAAAGGGGAGAGAGTTAGACAAACATGGCTAATGAGGTGATATTGATCGTGGATGTTGTGACAGCTATTAATTAGCGAGAAGTCTGGGAGCTGCGGTCATATGCTGAGGTGGGTGGAAGAGAAATGGCCCAGATAAACCTGTCCACCTAGAGCCACCCACAGAGCCGCGTCAACGGCCTGCTTAATCCCCCAAAAAAAACAAAGGCAGAAGGCAATCTCAATCTACAAGAGGCGACAGATTGGGAGATGTGTGCAGATCCCGAAAGGCCGCTGAGGCGCAGCGGAAGAGGAGAGATTCTCATCTTATCAAGAAGTGAGCGTGTTACTGTTCTGACACTTGGTTTGTGCAGCCTGCACGCCACTCATCCATTATGTAGGATTGGAGGGTTGTTCCTCCGAGGTCGCCTCTTAATGGTCTCCACTAGCTGCTGTAAAGTACAGACCAAAAAAAAA
>OMPJ01011246.1:36374-67192 GCA_900312935.1 Carapus acus
CTGCTTCATATCACTTATGAAAATTAGATATTTTTGGGATCAGACCTTTGGACTTCCATAGTTCATTTTTTCTTATTTTTCATGCTTGTGGACATGACACACATGATGCATACACAGCCACTCAAAGACAGACAGATAGACACATACACACAGGCATGGAACAAACATAAGGCTTTACTAATAATCACCTCCTCCATCTTTTTAACTCTCAAGCACTGGCACACACACACACACACACACACACACACACACACACACACACACACAAACACACACACAGCCCCCCATCCGGGTCTTACCTGGATGTAGAGAGCTTTCCTCCAGAAGCTCCATGGAAGCACACCTCGCGCCATGGTCCAGCAGAACATCTCACAGCTGCCGACAGACGAACACACTCGGCGTTTGCTCCATGCAGAAGGCACCGCCTATTGAGCTCAGCTCGCCAAATGTCCCGCCATTAAACATCACCAAGTCTGTGTGCGTGCGCGCCTCGGTGTTTGTGTGTGTGTGAGCACGTCTTTGTGGACAGGCAGCGTGGCGAGCATCCACGACGCTGCTGCTGCACGACGGCGAATTGAGCTGAGCAGCAGCTGCACACCCCCGAACAGCACGGAACACACGCACACACACACTCGCGCACGCACATGCTGTGCGCACACACAACATGCACACACACACACACACACACACATCATCCACACTTCACACACGTAAGCAGGCGCTTCTAATGTCTCTCTGTGTGAATCAAAAATGTAGGTGCATGTGAATGCAAATAAAGGTTTTCTATGTTTTTTTTTTTCATTTTTGTTCTTTTTTTATCCGATACCGTGCATGTCTTAGTTTGTGGTGTTCCTGACAACTGTCAAAGCGCGAGTCTGTTCAATCGGTTCCGTCGTTCTGATGGTTCTTCTCAATCTCACGCTTTATCGCAATTCTCTTTGTAGGAATGTATCCCTTATATTTGTCTGTTACCTCGTATTTTAGGAGGACTCCTGCGCTCAGATCGTTATAATTGCGTCACCCTAGCTAATTTGTGGGGCAATGAGATGTAACGCACGGACAAAATGTACCAGCTGCGATGTCAAACTATGAATGGAGAATAAAAACGGTCAGTGCGCCCCGTGAGACGTGAAACGTGTTCGGTTCGTTGGCTTTGACCTGGCAACCAACTTCGCGCCATCCCGAGACAAACACGGCGTGATGAATGTCTGAGGGAGGACTTGGACCGGATTTCGCATCCGATTTTGGCTGGCTCGAAGAGAACAGTTGTGAGAGGAGCCTGCACCACTCTAATCCCGTTTAATCAGCTACCGGGCGGGCAGAGAGAGAGGTTCCTCTCGTGGCTGTGCCAGACTGCTCGACCACCTGTGTATACATTTTAGTTTCACTCGTTCAAGCGGAAAGCAGAATGGAAAACAACTTTAGATAAACAGTCAGGAGGATGCTGGGATCAATGAATTAATGAATGAATCAATGAATGACTGAATGAATCAATCTATGAATCAATCAGCCAATGACTCAATGAATCAATCAATGAATCAATCAGTCCATCATCCATCCACTCATCCGTCCATCCATCTTCATCCATCCGTTTCTCACACTCTCTCTTGATCTATTTATCTATTGAATTAAATTAAATTAAATTAAATTAAATTAAATTAAATTAAATTAAATTAAATTAAATTATATCTATCTATCTATCTATCTATCTATCTATCTATCTATCTATCTATCTATCTATCTATCTATCTATCTATCTATCTATCTAAGAGTGCCGCATGTCTCAAACGTCCCTCCACCTCCTCCCGTCAGCGTGGTTTGTGGCGCAGTGCACACAACACTGGTACACAACACTGGTAGTCGCTATCCAAAATAAATTGATTTGAATTGAATTGGTCCCACACTCGCTACGTTGTTTCTTCTCTAAACACAGAGGGCGCCGTTTCTCCTCTTGGGGTGACTGACAGAGTTACTCTTGCACCTGTCGGCGTACCTACAGTGATCTGCTCATCCTTAGATAGATGTACATATGTGCTGGAATTAATCACTTCAATGATTATTTTCCCAGTTGTTTTCATTTGGCATTTGTCAATATTTTTGGCCAAACGCACATATTGACCCGCAACAAGTTGAGACAAGCTGAGATCGGTCTGACTGAGCTGTTTGAAGCACAGAAATCCATTCTATATGGCTTTTTTTTAGACTCCTGTGATAATGGAATGACAATATAGGAGAGGATGATGAATGGTGGTGATTGAACAAAATAACCACAGCAGAAGCGCGAAATAGAAATGCGACAAATGGGCTCATGTACGGCCCCGAGCTGAGCACTTTCCCTCGAGACAAGTGGAACGCAAAGCAGGAGAACAGAGGCAGTGTTCCTGTGAAGGGGTGATGACAACTACACAACTAGAAAAATGATGGTTGTGCAGGGAGGGCATGATGTCGCTCGCGAGTGGCCTCTAGCGGATAGGACAGAGTATAGCAGTTTGTGTGAGGAGCACACAGACATAACAAAGCTGATAAACTAGTAACAATGGGCACAGGCGCAGAATAGATGCCACACGACGCCTTTGAAGGATTATGAAAGTGGTTCAGGGCCGCTAAAGTAAGTCACATTCCAAGCCACACTACCGTCTTTTTTTTTGGTCATGTGCATGCTAATACAATTGCTGCATTGTGGGCAACAATTTCAAATACACACAAGCACAACAAGACAGGCTTTTACAATTAGCTGCACAACCTTCCCTGTCCCTGAAGCTAAACTGATGAGTTATGCTTTCAGAAATAGATATTACGGCGTTAAACATTGAACCTCCTGATTTTATCTGTCTATCTATCTATCTATCTATCTATCTATCTATCTATCTATCTATCTATCTATCTATCTATCTATCTATCTATCTATCTATCTATCTATCTATCTATCTATCTATCTATCTATCTGTCTGTCTATATGTCTGTCTGTCTGTCTGTCTGTCCATCCGTCCATCTATCTATCTACTGTTAGTATTTACGATCAGGTGATAAAGACCACATTCTAGTCCAGGAATTTGAATAGATTCAAAGCTTTATTGTCATATGCACAGTATAGAAACAAGTTTCCCAGCACAAGGAAATTCTTGCTTTGCTGCCCTGCACCGGAATAGAATCAAATAGAATAAGCATTTTGTCGCTGCAAATTAAGATACCCTGAAACGTCGTTCTCCAGCAGCAGTCATGGTCTGAGAGTACCTGTACATACTCCTGGGTAAGTATAATTTCGATGATGATAAAACTTAATACTGTCAATTTAAAGTGCTTTTCCTGACCTTTACATAGGCCTGCATACCAGTGCTCAGAGCCAAGTAATTACCTCTGACAGGCTCTGTAGGAGGTGCCTTGAATCACACCAGCAATCTGGAAATCCGACAGTCCATATACCTATACATTGTCTGGGTAGGTACAGTAGGTGTATACCTTCCCAGACAATGGTAAGTGGTTAGGTAGGTACAATGAAGTACCTACCTAGACGATGCACATGTATTGCACAGAAATACGTTAAAATATGTAAAGCTCTGCGTTCCCCTGAGATTGACATTTGTGCTCTTCTGTTACTTCACATGACCCCTGAATAATTTCATGCCCAGCAAGACAAAACTATTTTTAAGTCTGTTGGTCCTCCACTTGGGATATCCAAGTGATCCAAGTGATGTACTTGTGATTGGTCCACACAAGAGCAACGTTAATAACTGTAGTGAATCGATTCTCATGTATTCCATCCACTCGTGTTTTTCCTCAAGTGGGTTTTCTGAGAAAATTATCAAATGTGATCAATCAGACCTTTCCATCTACATGAAAGAATCATACTCTGCACATGTTGAACATGGTAATTGCCACTTATGTCACATCTGATTCCTGCGGCTGATCTTAATACAGTAGATTGAGTCATTGATGGCTTCATGAGAGCGATGCTAAGTTGATGTATTTGACCCCTGTACATAGTGGGCTGAGAGTGAAAAGCAGCAGAACAAAGGCTTGTCTGACACAAAGAGGCCAGATGACTTTTTCTACGCAGTGCAATATTGCACGTGTCAGGATGGCTGCAACAGGATCTAAGGATATTTCAAGCTGAAACCGCAGCATCCAACATAAATCAGTCATTACGGATCCAAATTCTAATTTTCACAACAACCCACATCTAGTCCTACTTGGGGTAAGCAGCACTGATGGATGATGGATAAAACATTTTGACTCTCACTGCTTGTCACCAAATATCCTGGGGGACATTTAACTGTCCCCATTAATGATCTAAATCTTTATAAATGTGAAGGCACAAAAGTGCAAAGATCGCTGTGCGCACAAAGGCCAGACTTTTTATAAACAGGTCAACCATGAAAGGCCACCCGGTGCGCACGGAAAGGCCCAACAGACATGGTAACGTTAGAGGCCCAGAGGAGGAGAACATGACTGTCTTGGAGCTAAAAACTCACAATCGCGTGTTTGTTCATGTTTGACATTGTAGTATAATAAACTTGAAGGGAAACATGAAGGGATACTAATGTTGTTTGTATGTTTGCTTGTCAGCTGTTTAGTGATTAGTTATTACTTCCCGCAAGATAGCTGCATTTGTGTCCTGTTTTTTCAGCAGTGAACTTGCGTGAATGTGTGCATGCGTGCGTGCGAGCCTGCGTGCGTGCATGCGTGCGTGTGTGTGTGTGTTTGAGCGTGCGAGAGGGTGAGTTAGTTGAAAAGAGATGTGGAGCCTAAACATTGTGCTTGAGGATATTTATTCACTGCTGAGAGAGAAATGTGCATTTTTGAACAAGGACATGATCTTCACCTACTCCAGTTTGTGGTGATTCCGAAGAGACCCTGGTGCCTGGCTTTGTAGCCGCTCCCTTTTGCGATAACGTGCGGTGCATCACAGACGCATATGTGCTAAGGCACACATACGTGCTTGATTTGGCACAGGTATAAGGCCCATGAACTTTATATCTGAGGAGCCCGACAACTTTGAAAGCCATCAGGCTTCAATCAAGTCCATGACGGCCTCTCTCTAGTCATTGATGATACCTAGAATATGCTGCTGTTATTGTTTAAGTCCCACGCAATGTAATATTAGTCTGTTTTTGGTTGTCGACCCCATTTGAGGGAGCTGGAACGTCCCTGTTTCCCCCATTAACTATTGTCTTCATTTTGTCATGTGTGAAGGGTTCTTGCTCGGAGGCTGTCTGAGGCCGGTCTTATGACTTGCTGATTGTGACGGTGTGGGACTGAGGCTCGCCTGTTTTCAGATGATTTGCTGTTCTCTGTTTGGCTGGGGGACTATAAAGCCCAATGTCACCATCCCTATGAGCTTCATTTGCATCCAAAGGAGCATTTCAACAGCAGTATTCACAGCTGAGGAGGGAGTGCACACAGTCTGAGGGAAAGCAGTGCATGCTGAAAGTGAGTCTCCAGGCCCAAGTTCTCAGTGGTTTGGGACCTTCACGCTCAACATGAGTGAGAGTCACAGTGAGATAGGTCAGAGGGAGCGTGCTTTGCTGAAAATACGCCGGGACAGCGATACCAAGGCAGCCGAACTGCTGAAAATGGAAAAGATGCTGCAGCAGACCAAAGACCTCATGGAAAAGAAGAGTGATTCAGGCACGGAAAAAATGGACCTTCAGGACAACATGGGTTTGTATCAGACGAGTGTGTGTGTGACTGAGAAGCGGTTGCTTTGAAATGTTCTCTGAGATGCTCTCCTCGCTGCTACGAGGCTGACGCACTTGTATGTTTTGTCTTGTGTTTTTTCGTCGCTCCAGTGGAGGATCTAGAGGAAAAAGTGCGCTCCAGTAGGCGACACAGGAGGAACTCCCTCCATCACACACAGATGTTGGAGAGCCAGATGAAGACGGTGAAAGTGGAGCTGGTGGGCACGCTGGACCATCTGCAGGAGCTGCGGAATGTCTTGCGCAGGTCACAACAAAAGGCAGAGGAGCGTAAAGCTGCAATGGAGAGGCTCGCCGCGGGACTCCGATGAACGATGGGCTAACCCGACTGACACAGGGCAGATCCGTGCTCACTCTCTGCCGGCTGCTCACACGGAGTGCGTGGGACAGAGACTTTTCCTCCTGCGTCGATTCCTCGCCCCAGATCCCCTCCCTCTCTGCCGCGAGGCCCTGACACCTCAATGCCAAAGATGGTTCAGCCTGTCACACAGCGCGCCTCTTGACAAATGACCATGAAATAACCTCATTTCAATGCTACTCGCTCAGTTTTGTCCTCACTGATTAAGGCAGCGTTGGAAAAAAAACATCCTGCTGATAAAGTGGACTTTGTTTCAATCTCTCCCACGCAGTGCCCCGTTCTTTGTGTCCAGACTGTGTAAGCATGAACTGAATTATGAAGTTTTGATGACAGCGACCTCATCAACCTTACGCACTTCCAAACATGTTTTGAACATGTTTTGTTTTGTTATTGATTTTGCTGTTTAAGATGTTAGTTTTTACTTTGTCGGGAGACACGTGGTGTGTTGAGTGTATCGCTGCTCAGCATGAATCCTGTTTTATAAAGATTGATTTGCTTGTTGACTTATTGTTTGTCGTTTTTATTACTTCGCAAAAAAACAGCAACAAAACAAAAGAAAAAAACAAAATGGATTGATCCACTTTGTAATTTCCTATATCCTAACCCCAACCCTATCCATAGCAGAGGACCAAACAACCGGTAGGTGCTTGATCCTATTTGTCCGATAGATGGCGGCAAAGTCCAAGCATCGAATTACCCCGTTTTTGCTCGCTTCAAGGTCAACAAGCTTTTCTCTGTTTCTTGTCCAGTTGTCTCGGAGCTTTGGCTTTGCTGGTGACTGGGACATGACCGGGCTAAATCAAGCACATGCCCTGTCATGAGGCTGCCGTTGGAACTTACAGCAAAATAAACAGGACAAACTACAGCAAATGTTTCCCACACTGAACACCACTGTGTGAGTTGAGCCATCCTACTTTCTCCTGAATGATAATAGAGAGCATTGTGTACATGCGAGCGAGCGCTCCTGCGTGCATGCATATGTGTGTTAGCAACCATCGATCAAGCTGTGATAGGAGAGAGTAGGTGGAGGGCCTGTGGAGAAAACTGGACACTTAACAGTTGAGGATGTTGAATGCTCCGATAACGACTAAATATTCTAGTTACAACTTGCGAAAACCTTAAATCACGAAATTGATGTACACCATCTTCTAATCCAAAAATGGGTAAATGGCAAAATACCATGAGAGCGTCTACGCTTCGACCAACTCGCTTGACTATTAGTAGCCACCAAGCCCGCTTGAGGCGTATTTCCTCTCACCTAAGCTGTCCATGCACAACCCCGTCCTGAACAGAGGGGAGACACTTTGCATGGTGTGACACGTCTTCAGTAGTTACTGGGTTAATATCTCAACCGCTTAATATACAGCAGCACGTCAAACGAGTATTGCAGCATACACACAACCCAGAGTGACTGTGGCAGCACCAGCCCCACACGGGATGGCAAGGAGGCGCCGATGCAGTCAACATGCCACCCCCTGGTTTGCTGTGTGTGTGCTTGTGTGCGTTCCCGTGCCCTCTTTACATTCCAGGTTGCACAATCGTTTTAGCAGCTCAAACAAAGAGCTGAGGGGCGTGGCATTATGCAACAGTGGGTGTGTCTCAATTCTCTCTCTCCCTGTCTATCTATCTATCTATCTATCTATCTATCTATCTATCTATCTATCTGTCTGTCTGTCTGTCTGTCTGTCTGTCGATGCAGCAGCAAAACTAACACAACTCAGATATCTATCGTGTAAGTACAATATATCAAACAAAATGCAACTAAAACCAAACAAGGACCGCAACAAATACTAAATGTGAGAAAAGTAAACTGAAGCAAATGCAATCAAAACATTGTTATGCAGACAATCTGGCTTTGTCATTGCAGTAATATTTTATGTCATCGCACAGGCAGTATTTCTCTTCATTTGCACCACACATAAAGATTACATTGACTGTAAGCCTATTAGAAAAGATATGTGTTTACAACGGATGCCGCCTTAAGACTGTGGCAGCTTGGTTCGGCAGTAATACAATAATACAGTTTGCAAAATTACAAGCAGAAGCTTCTCTCTTCAATCTATTTGTCATGACTTATTCCAACATCAGTTTTTTTAATCTCCACAAGTCGCAGCAAGTGGACGTCATGTCCTCCTTTGTGTTTTGATTGCAAAGCTCCGTCTGTGCAAGCATGCGGTCGTAAACATGTGCACGCAAGTCTTGTGGAGGCCTCTGGGTGTGACCTGAAAACACTCCGTGAGTACGTGTTACTACAAAAAGCTACAGAATGTGCTGATGTAGCGCTGACAGCTCTGATGGCTCCGACCCAAACGTCGGGCAACCTGCTGCAACCAAGGAGATTTGCATGAATCTTTGTGAGGACGGTTTGAGGCCTGGCTTTGGGTCAGGGTGTCGTAATACAGCACATGAGATTTGGCACAGGTGACTGTTCTCATCGGGACATGCAGAAAAACTGAATTAACCTTGTCACAATTAATCCAAGATTCACAGGGGAAAAGGAGAGATTAGTGTGTGAAAAACGACCTGCAACTTTTAACATCTCTGTCTGCGGCTCTCAATTTAAGAGATCCTTGTCAGAATTTCTCCTTCATCTGCATATTTTCTCTCACCAGTTTTATGGAAAAATCCAATGCTCATGTGCACACTTTGTGAGTTTTGTATGCAAATCCCATGTCGTGTTTGTTTCAGGTTGATCAACGTGGTGTTCATGATCAAAAGTGACCCATCCATGAACACTCCCCTTGTATTAACGCAGATATGTTAGCCGTTATTTTGTTGGATCTTTTCATTAATCAAAGCACTTGAAAATAGTACATTTTCAAACTTCTATCTATCTATGGCCTTTATTGTTCAATGGTCTGATGTTACACATCTTGAAATTGAGTCCAAAAATCATTGCTCCTGGATTATTTTGACAATGGCAATGAATCAGATGAAAGACTGTGTAGTCTTTAGAACAGATTGTTTTTGCCAGAGAGACCCATGAAAATTTGCTCTGAATGTGTTTGCACTGTCACCTGTTGTGTTCTCAGTCCAAAGTGTCATTTAATTTCTGTACAAATAGAATTCACGACGGATCAAGCTCAATAAATTACAATAGATTAGGACAACTAGCCAACAAAAAAAACTAAACTAAAACACAACTACATTAACTAAACCAACAGCTATCAGACAGTCTCCAAGTCCTTGACTTGAATGTGGCAGCTACCTCATTACGGCTTTATCTGAGGATTCCTCTGCATCTGTAATTTGCTGGCAGCTACGGTGGATCATCCTTCCCCACCTCCTCCTATCATTGCATCATCATTGACTTTCCTCAAGTCTTCCTTCAATATAATTCAATTCAATTCTATTTTATTTGTATAGGACCAAATCACAACAGAGGTTATCTCAAGGCGCTTCCCGAGATGGAGCAGGTGAGAAAATAATGTCCATCCACTGCTAGATTATCAGCAGGAATCAGGAATCAAAAACTATTTATTGTCATTACAGCAATTGCATTGTTCAATGAAACTAAGGTGCTGAAGTACGGCGCAAAATAACAGAATGAGAGAGAAAGAAAAGGAAAAAAAATCTTTATACAGGGAGGTGTATAAATAACGGTATAAATAGTATCAGCGATGATAGGGTGGGAAGGGTTGACTGGAGTGTTCTTATTGTGGATGGGAGATCTAACATTCACTGTAACTGTTGTTGATACTGTGGAAATAGCTTGTTGACTGCCAATAATTTTCAGTCTGGCAGTCTGGATAACTCTCTGAAGTTCCGTCCTCTGTGCTACTGTGCTGTTGGAGAGCCATGCACAGAGGCAGTAGGTGAAGATGCTCGGTACCATGCAGCGATAGAAGGATATCAGAAGTTACTCTGAGATGTTGTATCACCTGAGAACCCTCAGGAAATAGAGTCTCTTCTTCTGAGCTTCTGAGCCCTCTTCACCAGTCCAGTATAGTGTGAGGTCCCCAGGTCAGATCCTCCCTGATGTTGACTCCCAGGAATCTGAAATCAGAGACCCTCTCCACACAGGATGAATTCCCATGAATTTGAAGAGGCATGATGTTATGAGTCTTCCTCCTGAAATCAACAACCAGCTCACTGGACTTGACTGTGTTCAGGAGCAGGTTGTTGTTTCGGCACCACTTTGACAGCTGCTCCACTTCATCCCTGCAGGCTGACTCATCATCTCCAGTGATGAGTCCTGCCAATATGGTCTCATCAGCGAACTTGATGATGGTGTTAATGTGGGATGAATGACCTGATGGTAAGACCTTCTGACGAGCTTCTAAAAGCAGTTCATCACCACAGGGGTCAGTGCAACTGGTCTGAAGTCATTAAGACTGCCTTGAGATTCTTTTTTCAGCAGAGGCTTAATGATAGAGGACTTCAGACAGAGTGGGACAATGGACTGGCGCAGAGACTGGTTAAAGATCCTGGTCAGGACTCTGGCCAGCTGATCTGCACAGTCCTTAAACACACATACGGGAACGCCATCGGGTCCCGCAGCCTTGTGAGAGTTGATGGCCCGCAGTGTGCGTCTCACCTCTTGCTATTCTTCCCTGAAAGTGCACTCTTTTGTCATATGGTCTCTGTAGATTCCACCTCAAACCTGGTAAAATGGTGGTTGAGATCCTCTACCAGGCCTGCATCGCCTCCCATACTTCCTCTCCCAGCGCACCCGGGGGGTCAGTCCCACAGCGCAATGGATGGTCCTGGAGTTGGCGACGTGCTGGACACCCAACCACACCTGCCTGTTGTTATAACTTACAAGATGGTCCTCGATCTTTTTCTTATACCCCAACTCCAGACTCGAGTCTTCCCCAAACAGAAGCCCTGGATGACCAGGTCATGTATGACATACAGTATGTCAAATTAATGATCCAACTGACTACCCATTCAAGTATTGGTGAATTCTAAAGAAAATGTGAGTAAAAATAAATAAAAAATGAAACAATTTTCATTTTCTAACCTAAGTGCCCATGATAAGTGCAGCAGAGCTTGTCTATCAAATTGCTCTTACGGTTTGGCTTTCTCCATGATCCTTCTCTGCAGTCTCCATTTTTTCCTCCTACCTAGCAGCCCCATTGTCATCCTTCTCCTCATATACAGGTATACATTCTCTCCCCTCCGTACATCTCAATCTTTTCTCCTTGACCTTACATCTAGATGTCTCCATCGCTCCTCTGATGTACTCATCCCTATGTCTGTGAAGACCAGAGCATCCTCATGTCCTCCACCCCCACCTCAGCCTCCTGTCATTTAGACTAAGACACTGTCTCCAGACCAAATATCATGGCAGGGTTCTCGGCTATCTCTCCACCTTACCTTTCAGTCTGGCTGTTAATCTTCCATCACAACACATGCTGACATTCTCCTCTACCTGTAGCAGCACCATGTTGCATTCAAAGCCATTTGCATTAGTACATGTAAACAACTTTCTGTCAGAACAGTCAACAGGTGTTGGTCCTGTGAGGGGGACTCAAAGGTACACGGTAAAGGTTCCCATACTGTTTGCAAGCAAAGATAGTGTGTGTGTGTGTCTGTCAGTCTGTCTGTCTGACAAATGAGAATGTACCAGAGCTCAATTTGGAACACTAGTTCTGGTCTACCACATTCATAGCTTCTGACCAGGAACTCAAAGAGTGTACGGACAGACGAAAAAAATAAATAAATAACACAAAAAAAGTTGTATGCAAAGAAATTAAATGGAGAATTATCCATCAGAATGGGGTCGGTTTGCTAAAATTAATGACAGTTCTTAAAGACAAAACCATCAAATCAGGCGGATTGTACATGGACTGTTTGGTGAACACCTTTCACTCCCCTGCCTGTTCTTTTATCGGAGGGAAGACATAATTGTCAGATTGCAGTATATTCAATTCAGTCAGGTTTACTCACAATCACAGACAGTCATGCAGTCCAATCTAAGAAGCAACTGGGTTCAGTCTTGTCTCTCTGAAACCAACTACAGTGAGGTCAGCTCAGCAAGTCTGAACCTCAAACTCTACTTTTGCTGTACTCTTTGTCCTGAATAGATAACAGTGGCCATCCTTCCATCGGGGATGTTTGTTCCCCATTGGCACACAACTTTCAGACGAAGGCACCCATATCCTCCATGACAGTCCACAGGTCAAGGGCCAGCTGTCTCCTTGTACTTAGTTGTCAGGTCCTCTCTCACAACACAGCCTGCAGATACCAAACAGAGCATCCTCCCCAACATTCCCAACTTTGGCCTTTGATTCTGAAGCAAGGATAAGTGGTTACCGTCAACATAACTAGATTCAATGGGTATATACCTCCAGCTGACTTCAACTTTTTTTTCTAGCACAGTTAGCATTGTTGAGGGTTATGTATTCCTCCAGAACACGACAGAAGGGGTAATGAATACATAACCGTCCTGACTTTTGGCGACGTCTTTTCATTTAGGAGACAGCACAGATGCAAATCTGGCCTAGGCGTTGTCCTGTGAGATGCAAAGAAACATCGTCGCTGTGTGCGATAGCTCCTTCTTCCTGCTGCGCTTTAGCTGCTGTGCTGCGTGGCCGTGCCGACAGAGACAAGCCCCGTCCTCAGAGACACGCCCGTCCACAGGTGTTTATAAAGTGCCGCCCCGCATACAAGCTGCGCGGAAAGGTGGAGCCGCAGAGCAGACAAACTTCCTCTTCCTCACTCAGCAGCTATCCGACACCGCACCACAGTAAGTCAAGCAAAAAATAAAAAACACATGACAAAACAGGATTTATTTGGCATTTCTGTGTTCACAATGATAATGCGCATTTTGTGACGTGGTGGACTCATAATGTATACGCTCAGTCGGTGTGATTGTGATTGCGGGGCTTCAGTTTTAAAGGAAGTTATGCATTTATCGATTCGAATTTACGTTATATTCTATCGTGGCGTATCGTAATTTTTCCAAGTGGTCTGTCTTTGGATCTATACGTCAATATTTGTGCGCGGTGCGACCAAGCGGACCACTCCCCTTTGCGTGAAACTTCAAAATCCAATTTTAATATGTAGTCCATGGTATGCAGGACAGACAAAAATAATTCATGTATCGTTGACGGTTTTGTCCTTCCATACTAAATCAAGAGCATATCTTTGACGGGTTTCCACCCGGGTATACATCACGCAATTAAGACATCAGCTGAAAAAAAACTCCAGTAGCTTAAGCAGTTTAAACGTGGACCTGAAATTCATTGTTGAAAGAGACCGAGGTCGATTAAATATTGATGAACGCAATTTCCTCAGGTTCCGCAGCGCCATGGCAAGTCACCCAGAGTTCGAGAATGCAGGGAAGCAGGCGGGCGTGCAGGTGTGGCGGATCGAGAAGATGGATTTAAAACCGGTCCCCAGGGAGCTGTACGGCAGCTTTTATAACGAGGACGCCTACATCGTGCTGCATACCACGGCTTTCAAATCTCATGACATCCACATGTGGCTGGGTAATGGCCTAAAAACAGAAACCCCCTATTTATTCTTAAATGGGTTTCTTTTAATAACTTTCATTCATTCATTTGTATGTAATGAATTAACCCCCGCAGGAGAGAAAAGTACCCAGGATGAGGTGGGTTCAGCCGCCATCTTCACCTGCCAGCTGGATGAATATCTGGGCGGAGGCCCTCTGCAGTATCGTGAGGTTCAGGACTACGAGTCGGCTCAGTTTCAAGGCTACTTCCCCTCTGGGATCAAGTACTTGGTGAGATTTTGATATTGTTTGCTTGCTCATTGTTATAGTTAGTTGTGTAATGTATCAGAAATTCAACAGGCCTCCACTGGTATAGGCTCCAATAACAACAGTTGTCTGGGTCCTCTGCATGGTTCTAAAAGGGAACGTGCACTCGTCGTTCTGTGAGCCCCACAGAAAGATGCAGCTCATCTTGCAAAGATGACAGCACTCGCTCCTTTGCACAACACTGGCTTCTGCTTACAAAATCTGTGTGTGTGTGTATGAAAATTTACAATCATTACCCTGCTATTTTACAGAGATTTTTGGAATTTTGCTGGTAGCCTTGTGTGTTTTTTCACTGACAGATGCTTCCGCCAGGAAACTACAGTGATTAGGAACTGGTGTTTTTTTTCCCACATCGTAATTCTACCATCAAAATTCAGACTGTAACCGCCTCGTTACAGTAAGCAAATGTTTGACAGGCATCCTCGAGTCGTCCTGTATTGCAAACAGTTGCATGAGAGCAGTCTTCTACTCTCTTCGCTTTGCTGAGACCAGCCTTGTTTCTGTCCATAGAAAGGGGGGGTGAGCTCAGGCTTCCAGCACGTTGTCACCAATGAACTTACCGCACAACGCCTACTGCACGTCAAGGGACGCAGGCACATCAGGGCCAACGAGGTGGAGCTGTCCTGGTCCAGTTTCAACAAAGGGGACTGCTTCATCATAGTCCTGGGAGAGGTGATACAGTCTACGAGAACGATACCACAGTGATAACCAGGTTCATCTCTCACCAATGCCTCTGTCTTTCTGGGTTTTGTAGAACATCTATGTCTGGCTGGGCAGTGAGTGCAACGGCTGGGAGCGTCTGAAGGCCTCTCAGCTGGCCATTGACATCCGTGACAACGAGAGCAAGGGTCGGGCTGAAATGACGATGATTGAAGAGGGCGAAGAACCGGAGGCTGTTACTGAAGTGACTGTTCCCCTCGTTGTTCTTCTTTTACCTTTTATTCCTCTTTTTTGTTGTTCCCTATGTGTGACTTCATTGTTCCATGCTTTTATCTATTCATCTTTTCGCTCACTGACTTTATTAGTTTGATAATGACATGTCACTGAAAGCTATTTTACATAGTCAACATAAATGAATGTGGGATGAATGCATTCAAGATTCAAACCCTTTGAATGCATTCTTTTTTTCTAAAGGTGCTTGGCCCTAAACCTGCAAGTCTTCCGGCATCATCCCGCAACGATGCACAAGCGGACAAAGCCAACAAAAAGGGAACGTCTCTGTACAAGGTGAATAACTGTCTGTTGCTAGCTTGTAACGCATGAAGAAGAACAAGGGGAAGAAATAGACTGAAATTCAGAGACCGATTATCAATTGCTTGGCAGGTATCAAATGCCTCCGGTTCTATGGAGTCAACTTTACTGACTGATAAGACCCCATTCCAACAAGACATGCTCTCCACAAATGATTGCTACATCGTGGACAACAGTGATGATAACAAGATATTTGTCTGGAAAGGTGAGTATAGCTTGTTTTTTTCACTGTAAGGTCCATAAAGCCAGGCTGTTTGTGTTTGTCAAAGGAACAGCAGGACGTATTATCAAATTTGCTTGTGTCTAACCACTGAACCACACCCAAACTACAGGATCGAATGCAAACAAGTCTGAGCGCAGTTCCGCAATCCAAATGGCAGAGGACTTCATCCGCGAGAAGAATTATCCCAAGCACACCCAGGTAATGCAGCGAGTCTTTGTGACATTCCTGTCTTGTCACATGATGACATACATTTGTTTGAGTTTGCAGACATCTTCTCTCAATTGTTGGTTACCTGTGATACAAATAGATCCAGATCATGGGCCAGTGGAGTGAGACGGCCCTGTTCAAGCACTTCTTCTTCAACTGGTTGGACAAGGACGAGTCCACCGGCCCCACTGAGGCCTACACTATTGGCAGCATCGCCCGGGTAAAGCAGGTTCCCTTTGATGCATCCCAGCTCCACAGCGACAAGGTGATGGCAGCCCAGCATGGCATGGTGGACGACGGCTCTGGGCAAGTCGAGGTGTGGCCCCCTTTGCAAAACTACATTCTTGTTGCTGATCAACGTGGAAGTGACTTGGAGATGTGTCTTGTAGGTCTGGCGCGTGGAAAATGGTGAAAGGGTGGCTGTGGACCGGTCCAAATACGGCCAGTTCTTTGGCGGTGACTGTTACCTGGTGCTGTACACCTACAATGTTGGGGGAAGGACAAAATACATCATCTACACGTGGTAAGTTATAAGGCACAACAGTCAGAATGTCTGTAAATGCTCCCATGCCAGACCTTACACTGCATCGTTCTTTCAGTGTTTTGATTGTATGAAACATGAATGCCCTGTGTTTTTGCACTCAAAGGCAGGGGCTAAAGTGCTCTAAAGATGAGCTGGGCGCATCTGCTTTCCTCACTGTTCAGCTGGATGACTCCATGAACCAGCAGCCTGTTCAGGTTTGTACTTTTGAAAGAAAAGTAATTAATTTTTTCTCCAAAAAATCAAATACTGTTATCCCCAATGCACTCCCTACAAACTTCTGAATGAATACCGCTATCACACTGGTATACTTGTTCCAATTGTTCACAGGCTGTGAGGATTAGCGGGGTGAAAAACAAAAGCAAAGTTGTCTTTCAAACCATCAGACAGTTCAAGCACAGTTGATTTATGTCTCTGGGATTTGTTGGGAATACGAGCGGATTTTTCCAGTTTTTTTTTTTGTTTATTTTTCAATGTCATGTTAATCTCTTTTTCTGTCTGTCTGTGTTTTGCAGGTCATTGTCACTCAGGGCCAGGAACCTGCTCACCTGGTGAGCTTGTTTTCAGGGAGACCTTTGATCATCCACTCAGGTGGGACGTCCCGTGATGGTGGCCAAAGCCAGCCGAACACCACACGGCTCTTCCATATTCGCAGGAGCTCCACCAAAGCCACGCGGGCTGTTGAGGTCAACATCATAAATCACACCAAGCAGACATGAAGTGATGCAAGGCAGAAGAATTCAACCCCCCTCCCCTGTTTTTCAACCCTGCAATCCAGGTGGAGCCCGCTGCTACCTCGCTGAATACTAATGACGTGTTTGTGCTGAAGACACCTGATGCCCTGTTCCAATGGAAGGGAGAGGGAGCCACCGAGGAGGAACTGGATGCTGCAAAGTTTGTTACTGACATGCTTGGGGGAGCAGTCACAGAGGTGGATGAGTCTAATGAACCAGGTGAACCACGTTAAGGAGATTTGAATAATATTCACCGCTACTCCATGATCACCATTGCAAACTGTTACCGCTGAAGCTAATATACACAATGTTCAAATACACTCAGATTCCTTCTGGGTGGCCCTGGGGGGGAAGCAGCCATACCAGACCTCCAAGGCCCTGAAGGGGATGGTCCAGCCGCCGAGGCTGTTTGGCTGCTCAAACAAGACTGGGGTGCTGATAGTAAGTATTCACTTTCTCATCTGCTCAATATGGATATGTGCAAGTTTTTGCACTGTATGTTGTATACTGTATATACCGGATCAATAAAGTACCTACTATCCATCATTTGCAATGTTAAGGCAGAGGAGCTGCCACCGGAATTCACGCAAACAGATTTGGCAACTGATGACGTGATGCTGTTAGATACATGGGAGCAGGTATGGTACCGTCCGTCAAACTTTAAGTGGGAATTGTTGAAACCTACAGTACACTGTATCTCTAATTACTTTGTGGCCTATTTCATCAGCTCTTTGTTTGGATTGGAAAGGAAGCCAATGAAGTGGAAAAAGAGGGATCTCGTAAAATAGGTAAAATAATCTCCTCAGATGAGCAATGCATACAATATGATGTACTCAATGTTTCATTTCCCACTTAGGTGAAGACTACATTGCCTCTGACCCATCTGGCCGTCCACGAATCCCCATCACCATCATTAGGCAGGGAGAGGAGCCGCCCTCCTTCACGGGCTGGTTCCAAGCGTGGGACAGCAAGATGTGGGACAAAGACCTAATGCAGCGCATACGGGACCTGTTCTAATCTCAGCTCAGCTCAGCTGTGTGCCCTCTCTGTGCCTGCTTAGGCTATGGCTGCTTAATGAGTAGAGAAATAAAGTCCTTCATTAGACATATGGAAACCTACACTGTGCAATTATTCACATTTTGTTGTCCCGTGTCATGGAAAAAGGTTACAAAGTTAGCCACTTCACCATGCATAAAAAATGAAATAAATGTTAGTGTCATAACTGAACTGTGATTTACAGTTCAGGTAAAGCAGGTAAATGTATCTGTAAAACATTCAATCCAACCAGACACAAAACTCAATGGTTTTTGAAAAGAATTCAGTGTTTTAGCATGTTACAATTTCTCATGTTTGTATTTGGAGCAAATGTTTGGAGATCTAACTGAGTAGATCTGTCTGACCTAAAAAGTGGCCCTTTGACCTTATACCCAAGGTTTTAAGGGAATGCCTGCATGGCAAAATGTAAGATTTGGTTGAGATTATCCAATTAAACAGTGCCAATAAAGATGCCTAATTTCTTCAAAAATCTGTCAAGTTGTGTCCTTTGGTAAAGTGTTTTCAATCCATCAACCTCATTTGTGTCAGATATAGACACCCATAACAAAAGTTGTATATACTGCTCATCACTGCCCCACGTGGGTCTGCTTGTCATCCTTTATGATAATCTTCAATCCATGTGTCCATCGCCATAATGCTGAGCTGAGAACATGTGGATTAACCGGCAGGGTTTAAAAGTGCCTTCTTGCAACCCCGTCCCTTTTGTTCTTTTCATTCTCTGCAAAACAAACACGACGGCGAGGAGGCAATGAGCCAGAAAACGGTGCTCATCACCGGCTGCTCCTCAGGAATCGGCCTGGCCCTGGCTGTCCGCATCGCAAAGGATGAGAAGAAAAGGTTCATGGGTAAATTTGACTTCTTTGAGTAAAGTGATTTTCAAATTAGACTTGTCAGATACATTTCTTCTTTTGCATGCTCTCATTTCTAACTGCAACGGCTGGTGGTAATGGCAAACCAGACGGTTATGATGTCGGAGCAGTAGCATAATGAGGCGAAAGAGAATCTCACATCAACAGCATAACATTCTCATTAGATAGAGAGCCCTAGAGGGCACTTTAGGTAGTTAGAACATATAGTATTTCATGGAAGAGTATGGTTCTGTAAGAGGATTCCAATTAACCAACAATTCCTGAGTACTCCCTGATGCAGCTGAGGTTGGAGTTTGTGACAAAACAAACCCTCTGTCCCGTGTGTCAATGTTTGTTTTCTACCAAATGTCACATGTTGCAGTGTACGCCACCATGAGGAATCTGAGCAGAGGTGACGCCCTGGTTGAAGCTGCAGGTCGAACTCTGAGAAGGACTTTGGAGATCAAACAGCTTGATGTTTGTGACGATAACTCCATTAAAGCCTGCGTGGACAGCCTGCCTGAACGCCGAGTGGACATTCTCAGTGAGTCAAATACTGTTGGTGGACAAATGATTGATGTCTTCCAGAATTCTAAACAGTTCTGCATAATATAATGCATAATATATTGTACAATACGCTTAGACATACTACTTGTAAATCCGACATTAATGAGGAATATTATTATACGATGGTTATTTCCACAAGAAGATCTGGCCCCTTGGCTGAAAACGATGTCATGATTTCCTCACCTCTCATAGTAAGCAATGCTGGCATGGGCTTGATCGGACCAATCGAGTGTCAGACCATCGATGAGATGAAGACTGTGATGGACACCAACTTCTTTGGACTTGTGCGATTAGTGAAGGAGATCCTGCCTGATATGAAGAGGAGGAAGAGAGGACATATTGTTGTCATCAGTAGCGTCATGGGCATCCAGGGTGAGTATTAATGTGAAGTATATATACACCGATTGCGACAGTCACATTTTTTTAAAGATGTCCTATTGTGTTTCACAGGTATTTTATTCAATGACGTCTACGCTGCGTCAAAGTTTGCAGTGGAAGGATTTTGTGAAAGTTTAGCAATACAAGCTCTGAGGTTCAGCCTGAAGTAAGAAACACACAGAATTTTGTGCCAATTCTGAAGCGATGTGGTTACATTGGTTAATGTCTCTCATACATTTGGTGCTGATTTTAATTGTGCATTATGAAGCCAATCCTGTCTCATAAACCAACACTTCTTCATTCTTCATCACACCTATAAAGTGTGTACAACATATACCACTGCGACCACACCTACCTTTGGGCAAACCTTAGTACACTCTTGCTCTGCATTGTGGGCTGAGCTTAATCAGATTTGTACTCAAAAGAATTGGATAAAATACAAAAACACAGCTTGCCATTTCTAATTTGAAGTAAAAGTGTTGCATTATTGTGAATGCTCTATTTTCCTCTTGCTTTGCTGCCTCAGCATCAGCCTCATTGAACCAGGTCCAGTGATAACGGAGTTTGAGCGTAAAGTCTACGAGGAGGGCTTGAAGACAGATCTCAGTAAAGCTGATAAAACCACTGCAGACATGTTCACAAACATCTATCTGAAAAACTACAAACAAATATTTGAAACTCTCGGGCAGACTGCTGACGATGTGGCCGAGGTACAGTACTGAGTATTAACCTACCTTTTCTCTCGCCTGGAATTATCAATTTGACCCCAATAGATTGTGCATGTGCAGCATCTGAGCACTCTGATTGTGAGGGATTTAATTTCAATGTTGCCTTTATTCTCCCCACAGCATACTTTTGGAATCATCACCATGAAGGACCCACCTTTCCGTCACCAAACAAACAAGCTTTACACCCCAATGACCACCCTAAAGTATGCTGACCCAGATGGTGATCTGCCAATTGATACATTTTATAAAATGGTGTTTGAGCATGACAAGGTCTTCAATGTAAGTCTGAACTTCCTCAAACTCCTGCGCTGGAGAAGTAGAAAAAGCTTTACCTTGGAAAAGGATAAGAGCTGATTGCATTAATGTCATGCATTTTTGGGACTGTGGTAGGTAGATATCATTTGTAATATTTGCCCATCCATTTCATTATGAGCTGTTTAAAAGTTTGATTTCATTTTGTGTCAAGTTACATTGTGCAACATTTTTTTGCAATGGATTCTGTAGCATTAACTAGGAATAAAATCAACTGAGGCAGTCCTGTTGTCCTTACATCTTTTTACTTTTAATCTTATTCACACTCTTTACGCCTACAAAGCCCAATTTTACACAAGCACAAGTACACACATGTCGTAATCATGTGCAGCCCTGATTCAAATTATTACAGTTCATTTGCTTGACATTGTACGGCGCCTACAATATGTGCATGTATGAAAACCATTGCGTAACAAAAAAAACTGATAAAACACAAATATCTACAAATATATAGATAACATATGCACATACGGTATATACTGTATAATCTTATATTGTTGATTATGATAGCTTTGAACTGCCTGCCTGCTTCTGCTTTACTCAGTAAGACCGGATGGACTGAAACGAAGATAAAACATAAACAAAATCAGTGAGCCACCAAATATAAAACTATTGATGATGGTCAATTTGTCTCACCTGTCATTTTTATTCTTTCCATCTTGTTATTACATCCTCAAAGCAATCTCGACCCCTTAGGGAAAAGAGGGTTTCTGCTGTGGTCAGTAGAGGGCAGTATCGAGCCGTCAACAGGGCCTGGTTGACGTCATATCCGCACAAGTTTAAGATAATGTTGCTCAGAATAGTGCATCCCAAATGAATTAACCGTACCCTTTGGCCAGTCGTTTTTCACATATGGTCAGTTTTCCTCTTGTAAATAGACAGCCGTCAAATGCGGACTTCAGGTGACTTTATCACACTCGGCGCCCTTGTCACTCCAATATAAGAAGGATATTCCAGGGTCGGCTCATTGTTAGCCTAGCTTTAGCCATGCTCTGAGGCGCTGCTCCTTGTCGCTTTTACTGTTGTGACAGGAGCTACGGCTACTAGCTAGCTTATCAGCTAGCTGACCTACCAGGCTTTTTCCCAAACTATATGTGTTTTTTGCGATTTCCTTTGTTGTGGAATTTTCTCGGAGAGCAGAGGACTCAAAAGAATTTGTTTGACTGCAGTGCACAAATCGGTGACGGCATTAGAAACAGTTTAAAGTTAGTAAGCTAGCCAGCCTGCTAACAAGAGGAGAGCCGTCTCGTTGGTCACAATAAGGGCTCGTTTTGTGTGTAAACAGGCTGAATTCTTGCCGAGTGCGTTCACTGTTAATTTTATTAAGCGCTACGGACAAGAGGACACTTTCAAACGTTCGTCCCCAGAAGATCCAAGTCGATTGTTTGCGCCTTTCGGGTTTATTTTGACTTTTTCCTTGCCACGATGGCTTCTTCCTCTGGAAACGACGACGATCTTACCATTCCCAGGGCAGCGATTAATAAGATGATCAAAGAAACTTTGCCCAACGTTCGTGTCGCCAACGACGCCAGGGAGCTCGTAGTCAACTGCTGCACGGAATTTATACACCTCATCTCCTCAGAGGCTAATGAAATATGCAACAAGTCAGACAAGAAGACGATATCTCCAGAACATGTTATCAATGGTAAGCTACCGTCCAAGCTTTGATTTGTCCGTGGAGATGGATGAAAAGAGGAGACAGAGACTGGATCATGGTTTGCTGTGTTTTTTCTTGCCACCCTGTAGCACTAGAAAGCCTTGGCTTCGCATCGTACATCACAGAGGTAAAGGATGTGCTGCAGGAATGTAAAACAGTGGCGCTGAAAAGGAGGAAGGCCAGCTCTCGACTAGAGAACCTAGGCATCCCAGAGGAAGAGCTCCTCAGACAGCAACAGGAACTGTTTGCAAAGGTACGGTGGCAAGTTTTCATTGAAAACTGAAAGAGAGATGAGACGATGCCCAATGGTTGTCAGGGAATCAGTTGAGCCCTTCCCCTATTTATCTAGCACACTTTTCATGGGTAAATACAATCACTCTCAGCTACTGTGTGTGATTTCCCCCTGAGAGAAATTAAATCAGAGCTACATGCCCCGGGGACATTGCTGTTTGTTTATCCTCCTATTTTAATTTTTCTTCCATTGTCAAGATGAAAAGCTAAAATTAATGAATGAACAATTGAATAGATGAATAAAGAGATAGAGCCAGCAAATCCCATTCCATGCCATGCCATGCCATTTCGTTCAAATCTGTTTTATTTGTATAGCACCAAATCCTAACAGACGTTATCTCAAGACACTTCCCAAGATGGAAACACTCAAACTGCAATATATGCACATTTAACAGACAGATAATAGAGAGGCCTGTCAATACAAAATGTCAAATATGACATTTCATCTGCATATTCACTTCTAGTAGTAAAAAGAAAAACTTACGGTAAGTCTAGTCCATTACATGCTGAGTGTCTGAGACCTTGATAGACATTATAATCCTAATTGTGCGCGATGGTTGAAAATCTCAATGTTCCATGGTGAAGTATGAGTAGAGGGGTCATGCCACTGATGCTGTCCATGAAGCATTGCGATTGACCCAAGCTTTGTTAGTGAAGTTGTGGTCACACACTGCATTGTGAAACGTTGAAGACAAACATTTGACACACAATTTTTGTCTGTCACAGATATTCACCTCTGACATGTTTATAATATAGAATAGAATAGAACAGAATAGAATAGAATGCTTTTATTGTCATTGTGCAACATAACAAGAGAGTCATGGCACAACGAAATTAAGGCGCAGCTCCAGTTCTGAGTTTAAAGTGATCAAGTGCAGATAAATAACAGGCTCAGCAGCGTTCAGGACACAGCAGGGGTGCGGGACAGTCCAGGACAATATATTTCCAGAGTGAGTATCAGCCTTCTTACCGGCAGTTTTTCAGTGAGATGCTCAAACTTAAAGCCTTCACATAAGCTTCTGTTTTAATGCAGAGGTATTTTTATTTTATTTTGAAATGCATGTCCTTTTTTGACACCTGTTGCCTGCTGACACCAGGCTTCGGTTACACTAATCTTTGCCTGATAGCCCTGTACAGACATGGGCAGTGTATGGCTCTGCACCCCAGCTGGGCCCCATTGACTGTGCTGACCTCTGTTAAGGTCAATGGGAAATGAAGAATCAAAGATATTTCAACCAGTATGCGCACAATCGTACAATCCAAACTAAAGGAGGCTATTGGAGTGACGCTGAAAATAGATTTAACATCAGGATTTGTTTCACCTTCCCAACTTTATCAGCCTCTTGACACAAGAGGATAAGCAAAGCAAAGGAAACAATCTCACTGTGGTGACGCACACACAGGTTTTTCCCACAATTCCTTCTCCATGATTTTGCGCTTTGCGATGACTGCAAGATGGCACAGTGATATTTGAATGATCTGATTTTGCTGTGCTTTGATTTTTACCTCATATTTAATATCTTGTCACCGTAACAGCCAGTTGGGCGTTTTGAGTTTCACTTTATTGTCCTTTTACCTGAACGTGTGTATGCAGGCGCGGCAGCAGCAGGCAGAACTGGCCCAGCAGGAATGGCTACAGATGCAGCAAGCTGCGCAACAGGCACAGATGGCAGCAGCAGCGTCCGCCAGCGCTGCCCAGCAGGCCAGCTCCTCTCAAGATGAAGATGACGAGGACGACATGTGATCGCAGGACATAGTATGCTTTGTCCAATCCCCCGTTTTCGGGACAGCGTCGGTACTCCTCAGGCAGCGCTGCCGGCAGAGACAGGAGACACATTTTGACGGCTGGTATACATCAGTGTAACATTTTCAGCGGACAGTGGTGGAGTGATGAGGGAAGCGGCGCCACAACACAAGAAAAGTGAAAAAATTTGCATTGAGAGTTTCATAAAAACAGAGAATTTTCAATTCATCTCATCTTCCCTTTTTCCAGTTGCTTATGTTGTATCAAAATGTGGTTTGTGCTTTGTACATGTATGAACGTGTTTAGAACTTACTGAAGGCAGGTTTTTTTGAAATTGTCGTTGACTTTTGGCGATAATGCAACAAGTGTTCACTTCAGGTACTGCCGCAGTGAGCTTCGTTTTGTTATCTGTTGTGCCAGAGGCATTTTGGTGGTTGAAGAGAGCTACAGTGATATTTGAGCAGATGAGTTCTCCTTATTTGTAGTTTGGATGGGATGAGTATTTTTTTTCAAGGGGTTTTATTTTTCAGCTCTTCCACAGCAAAGGTTCATTTGTGAGCTTGTGAATATCCTTTTCTATTTTTGGCAGAGAACTTAAATGGACATTTTTAGCTCATTCATGTAGATGATGTTACCTTTTTTTTTTTTTCTTGTCCTAAACCACCCACAGTATTGCAGAATAACTACACCTTTCATAGATTGCATATATTCAACTTGGAACCAAAGAGAGAGGACAGAATAGAATCCCCGTTTTGTTTTGGTTTCTTTTTTCAAGATGTAGGTGCATTGTTATAATTTGTCCAGACTCGAAACAGATGACACGTGGGATTATTCTTACTTTGTGAAATTCATTGATATTGAGGCTGAATTATAATTTCTTGTCCTCGGGTGCAGTATCAACTTTTTACATTGTGACTATGGTTAAATCCTCATTGTTAAAATACAATAAGTAATAAGTTGTCAGTCACGTTCAGACGCCCTCTACAGGAGTTGTATTCTTTCAGCAATAAAGGAAGCATTTTATAGACATGCTACAGTGTGCATTAGTCGCAGCAGAAATGGACCCAAACCCCTGGTTTTCTAATTTATGGGGGCAATCTCCCACTCTTCGCTGACAGGAGTGGAAGCGGTTGTAGTGTTAAGCTTCTCACGTGTCGCAAATTCAAGGATGCTCCTCTGCCCGTTTCTGCTTCCGCCCATTTCTTTTTTACAGTGGTGTCCACCTGTCTGACTATTCTCGTCCAATCCTCGGCATCCACCAAGGCCTTGCCCTACAGAAAAGTGACTCATTGTACATTTTTTCACCCCAGTCTCTCTCTTTTTTTTTTTTTCTACATCAGAGACAGTCTGGGAAATTGTGTTTAAGCATCCCCAGTAAGAAATGATTCTGAAATACTCATTCCTCCCCATCAGGAACCAATTGGCCCTCATTTGCATGGTTTCTATCTCATCGCTCAAACAAGTTGAACAGGTAGTCTTAACCATGCCTGCGTGTTCAAAGTTGCATCGCTTTCAGCCCTCAAGATTGCTTTTTAATTGTATTTCACACAGTGCAAAGTTTAGTGAAATACAACAATTCCATCACGCCCGATGTTGCACAGAAGTAAAAATGGTTGCAAATTGATTTCAAGCACAAATGAGACTTTTAAGACCGTTCATGTTCCAGGTGGTTTTGTGCCTGACAACACATCCTCGCATGTGAGAATGATATAACAGTATCACACAGGACATGAGGTGTGCACAAAGTGTCTGTATTCCAGATTCCGTTTTTGTATTCCAGGCGTTGTATTTACTGTAATTGCTTAGGGGACACAATGCCGTCCCACCGGTTGGGTGTCCATGGAGACCTCAGGCCACGTTGCTGTGCAGACTGCAGCACATGTTTGCAGCTGGAGTCGGTGGTGCTCTGTGTTATATATAAAAATCTGCTTCTGACTGGCCTCACATGTTGCCCTGTTCAATTGTCCATATTGCGTCCTCGCATGTCTGACCTCGATCTGCCTCCGGAATGAATGAAACACATGGGGAATAGCTTGGTGCTGGATTTAATCGCCCCCCCATCACCCTCGTGGCTCTACAGTGGGTCAGCACTGACATCTCGGCTGTTCAGTTTCAAGAGATTTACAGTATACCAAATGTGTGACATTTCATAGAATCATCCATTCTTGCGACTTTTTTTTGACACTAGATGTTACATAAGCATGTAGTGTTTTTTTCACCAGGAATTCACATGGAAAAGTAAACTTAGCAACAAAAACCTATGACTGCTGATGCCATTGATTCGTGCCTGGGGACATGGTAGAGACATGTGATTCAGCATTACCAGGCTAGAAACGTTTGCAGAGCCCTGAAATGCAGTTTTATGTGGAATTAAGGTTAGCAAATCACAGTCACAGTCACAGGGTACGATTACATATACTGTGCACAAGGTTGCTATTTAATCAGTTATGACAAATGAGCCTGGCTGCCTCAGGCATTATTATATAATCCTGATCACTATCCTATCTGAAGCTCTCAAAATAATCATATAAGTTATCCGTTAAAGGTGTGGAAAACGGACGAATTTGTCCGTACGTGGATGAAATGAAAATAGAATGGAGGATTGCGCCACTTGATAAATCTGTGCCATCAACGCCCGGCAAGTGATGACATTTTTGACTGAGATCTGACTGTTTAAATTAATGGTTCAAAGAAAGTTGTGTCAGATTTGTGTACGTCTTTTCTACTTTTGATCTCGCAGTCTGAATGGGGACGGAAACTGTTAATTAACTGCAGTGACAAATAAGATCCACACGGTGGCAGCATAGTGTGGACAATGCACCGTATTAGTGAACAGATACTCAACACTGAAGGTATGCGATGTATGTGCAACACGCCAATATATTTTCAGCCTTTTCCACTGAGCTTTGCTGTGTTTCTTTAACTTATGGTGGTACTTTCAAGGAACACCGATGTGGCATTTACTATGTAATGGATCTTGGCAGTATTATTACGCATAAATGGTAAATATTATTTGCAAATGCCTGATTATATTAATTATTTAGCATGTATTTATCTCCTTTGTATTGTTTGGCCTATCCCTGTTACCAATGGCCACGAAGCCACATGATCACTGACTCTGTAAATGCTGGCAAACACTGATCTCGCTATATTTTGGAGCACGTCACAGCTGATCCTCCCACTTGCTGCTTACATTTATGAAGTCTGTGAGACAGTAAGAGCATTTGTGAATGCACAACTCCCTTGCTTGTCAAGCCCAATGCAAACATTGGACAACAGTAGATCTGGAATGTCGGGGTGTGTGTGAGTGCGTGAGCTTGTGTGTTGACAAATGGTCTACACATGAAGAAAGTGATTTATGCATTTGCTGTGTTGTTTTCCCACCATGGGATGATGAGACGTCCTCTCAGGCATGCCCACCATCCTGTCTCATGAGTATCTGCTCATATATGGTCATCTTCCTCTCTTGACTTGGCTGCACTATATCCGCTTCCTGAAAGGCCCCCACCTCAATTTACCCACACACCCAGCCAAACCCCTCCATAACCCTCACCCACCCACCCACCTAAGCCACACATGCACAGTCCTACGTGCATCACTGGCTCCTCCTGGAGCAGGAAGTAACAGGGTTGACACTCTTGATGAGCAGTTACGATGTTTTACATTTGTGACCACCAGCCATGTACTTATCCGCCCTTCTCCCCCACTGGTGCTGTAAGTTTTCGAGCTGTCAAATAGGCCTTTGACTCATGAGATCTTTTGTAGTAGTTCCTTACAAGGTCTGTGACACGAGTGTACCGGACATTCTGTTATGAAAGCTGGTAAGAGACAAGACAGGCATGGTCAGACTCCACCCTCGCCAGTCTCTGGAACCTGCTGTCCCCACTCGCCTGCGATGGACTTTAGATCAGCAACCCTTTCCGCTCTTCTTTCCCCAAGAATAACATGCGCCCTTTTCCGGCTCGAACAAACAGTTCCATCATTTCAAAAGCAGCGTCCTAATCTCACCACCCACATCAGCATCAGGATGTGCCGCACGCATATAGATGTGCAGCAGATTTCCCAGCAGCTGAAGACTCACCGCTGTAACTTGGAGCCTTGCAGCATTTGAAACAGCAGAGTCAGAATCATCGAAGCTACATGGTGAAAGTCAGAAACAATGCTGATGTGAGGCGAAGGCAGATATGAAGGATTTATTATATTTTCTCACCGCCAGAATGCACCTGCAAGTATGCATGCAGTGGGAATTCATTCATTCATCCTGCAGTTTGATTTGGATCCTGCACACACACACACGCACACACACACACACACACACACAGTACAGCATATTGATTCGTAACAGAGTATTGTATATTGTTAATAAGTTCTTCATTTAGTAGCTAACTAGCTGGTTCTATTCTAATTGCATGCTATTCTAATTGTATATTGTGTAGTATAATAGGGTACTTTAGTATATATTGTATCTGTTAATTGTTAAGTTAACTTCTACCTTCTGGATCACTCTGAGCTGGTGGGGCCTTTAATTTCCTGGATTGCAAGATCAACGGATTAATAATTTCTTTTTACCTACCAACCAACCTCCCTACCTATCTACCTACACACACACACACACATGGTCATGCACACATGCACAAGCACACGCACACACATCACTCCGCATTGTCGACCCCCTTCAACAAGTGGGTCAGTGCAGATCCCTTTTTTTTTTTCCACGGACGGAACCGTCACACATCTGCCTGCCAGGTGCTCGCCGGCTTTGCCTCCGTCATTTCACACAAAGGCGCCGGGGCCGAAACGCTTTTTTAGATTGTGAGCGCGTCTGTCCAATTGTCGCCATCTAGACTCGACCACGAGCGGTCAGGGCGCTTGGCTTTATCTGTGCACGTGCTGCCGCGCTGGGGCGAACCGGCGCCACGTGTCCCGGGGAATCTCCCCCTCCTCCCTTCCCCCTGATCTTTGCCGTGCACGTTGTCCAGGGAATGTTGGCCTCCAGTGAACAAACACGAGCGGTCTGGCAGGCGGGAGAAGAGCACCGAGAAGCAGTTAAGAAGTCACCCTGCCTGGAAAAATGTAACCAGCCGCTGGTTACATTCCTGGAATTCTTGATGCAAGCCACTTTATTCGTAATGCCAGCAGAGCCTTTGGAGGCGGAATCCTCCACTTGGACAGCTACTAATAAAACATTTCCTCCATACGGGGTCTGTATCACATTAATTGGTGCTACGGTTGGAGGATTGCACCACGAAGGAGAAAAAAGTTGATGGTGATAAATTTTCAGGTGGAACTGTGCAAACGTGTTTTGTTGGAGTCGGTGCTGTTCTCCAAATAAACCTCTGCAACTGCCACTCCCCCCCCACCGTGCACCTCACCCTGCAGCAGCGGCGTTTGAATGGCTGCTGTGTTGTTGCACGCATCTAGAAAAGCTCAGTCGGAATGTTATGTATATATTGTCACCTGACATGGAGCTTCTCACTCTCTTTAAGTCAATCATTAACTCCGGCGTGCTAATGTGTCATTAGGTACAGTCATTTCTGGATTTTATTCCCAACCCCTTTTAAGCACGATCCTTTGCCCTAAACTTGCGCGTTAGGGTTAGGGCAAAAGTTGTGGAAAATTCGGTTTACATTCTTTACAAATGTTTTCGGTGAAATAGAGAGAAAACTGTAAGCTGTTAGTCAGAGGACAAAAAGGCATTTGAGCTTTAGGCGCTGGGAAATGATCGCACGTCCTCGCGAAGCCAGCAGGGCCATGTGATCATGACACTTAAGACACACAGTGGGACGCAGTTAATGTTGGAGTGAGTCAAGGCTGAATTCCTGTAACAGCATTCCAGCAGTAATCGGAATGCGTGGATATGCTGTCGGTAAATGATAATAAATGCATGAACGTCCTACAGCGTTGCATTCAGCTTCAAGACTATTTTTAATGCTTAAACTATCAGTTGGATGTGCGTGTGTGTGTGTGACAGTACTAAGTACATGTATTTTGCAGTTGATGGAATGCACCCCAGATGACTAGCGCACTGCTGCACTGTGGGGGTCAGAGGACGTCACACCCCGAGAATGTGAAGGGGGGAGAATTCCCTGTGTCTGAAGGTCCAAATGCTGAATGGCAAGGTGAGGTCTGCCGGAGTGTGTGAGGGTGGGGGGATGGCGAGGGTGTTAACCTGCAATTCTGCAAGTTAACACTGAGGTGGAGGAAGGAGGAGCTGGGATTCCATATCGGTTCACAATGCACATATCTCGGCAACAAGTGATGACGTCCGGCCCGGCATGCGGGATCCAGGATGGTGGTGCTCGCCAGCAGGTGCTTCAAATTGAGGTGATGACGTTGGAGAGGACGGCCACATTGTCCTCAGAAGGACAGCTTGTGCTCGATACCCACCCTGGCGCCTTTTTGCACAGGGTCCACCCTTGTAGCTCTTTTGTTAACTGCCCCAGCCAATTTTTCCGCTCTTTACATAGCGCGTTCGCTCGGCCTCTTACGCGCTCCAAAGTT